>JAGKTI010012875.1:8654-23902 GCA_018397915.1 Birgus latro
AACTGTTATCTCTCTCTCTCTCTCTCTCTCTCTCTCTGGCAGTTGTATTTGTGCGGGACAGGGACGCCTTCACGTGGTGGCACTGATTCCACCTTGAAGCTCCCCTGCCTGGCTACCCCGAAAGAGAGGATGGTGGACTGCAGGGGAGGGGAAGATTCAGCCTGCAGTCCACCGAGGTCACATTCAGATGAACCTGGAGCCACAACAAAAACAGACAGGCGAAAGACACAAGAACAGTCATTTCAAGGTCGCCTTGGTAAAGATACAAAATAGACGGTGATCCTGAATTGAAAATGCTTGATAACGTTATTCTTAAATTATCCTCTTAAAAAAAAAAGATTAAGAAACAAGATATCAGTCGGTTTATCAGTAAAAAAATCAAAACGTTCTGATCGGCGCAGTTAAAAAAAATTTGTTTCCAGTTATCGACGGGCAGTGTTCAAAATGAGCCACTGGACTCTTTGATGTGCTCTATTACTGCCACTATTACCCCTCTCATCTTCGGGACAGTTCTATATTCCACCTAGAGCCAAACGATTTCCTTCATCTGCGAGTGAGTCATAGGAGCCTGGGAGGGAGAATTATTTTTTTTGTCTCGTAAAGAAAATTTGATTCTAATTTTAGTTAGCATAATATCTAAATAATGTTAACCTCTTTAGTACGATGACTTATTTATTATTTTTATTATTATTGTTTTTATTATTAATCTTTTTTTTTATTATTATGGTTGTTATTGTGATAAAGATGAGAATGACGGTAACGGTGATCATCATGAAGTTAATGAAGATGACGAAAATTATTAACAGACGATATAATAATCATAATGATAACAATAATAACAATAATAATAACAATAACAAAGATAATAATAATAATAATAATAATAATAATAATAATGATTATGACTCATCTCCCGACCCTCTCACCCCTCTTCTCATCTCTTTTCCAGACTTACGATTCCTGACTTCATCCCTCCTCAGTAACGATGACACGGAGTGGTGGGCGGTGGGGTGGGGTGGAGTGGGTGGTGGTGGCTGGCATCCCCCCACTCCTCCTCCTGGCCCTTCTCCCCTCCCCCTCTCCCTTCCTCTCAGTCGCCACTCGTGCTTCCTGCGGCCAAAACAGGGTGAGTGATAGCTTTATTCTCTACCGGTTTGTTATTATCTGACGGCACTGGTCCACTCCCACTACTTGAGTACTAAGTCGTGGATGCATGAAATTTGAAAGAGCCTTAGTGATGAGGGGGGAATGAGTCTCCTTGGTTACTATGATTCCTGTACAGTTACTTGGCCCAGTATTTCGTCCTTGTGCATCCTATTTCCCGCAGCTCAATGGCAGGCAGACAACGGTACAGCTCTGCATCCTTCCCGCAGCATTTCTTCCTGACTAGTACTTTATCCTAATGTCAATCCCTTCTTACAACTCAGCATTCAAGATGGAGATACACACACACACACACACACACACACACACACACACACACACACACAAATCTATACGTACATATTCAGATGTAAACACACAATTACATATATATAAATTAAAGTCTCCCCAATTAACATCCACCCGTTTCGTCTCAGAATTCGCCGTTCCTCCACGACCTGCCAGACGAATACGGACGACTGAAGCCTTCGGGAAACGACTACTTCGGCACCGCGGGGGACGAGATTGTTGCCGAGATGAAGGCGGGGAAAATTGAGGAGAACCTGAGGTGGGTGTGGAGGCGGTGAGGAGGGAGGATGGAGGATAGGGAGGGAGGGAAGAGAAGGTTGAATGGAGAGAGAGAGAGAGAGAGAGAGAGAGAGAGAGAGAGAGAGAGAGAGAGAGAGAGAGAGAGAGAGAGAGAGAGAGAGATAAAAAACTCATTAACGACGAACGAGTGAGATAAAATTTGATTTCATCTTTACTTTTTTTCAAATTTCTTTTTTTTTCCTCTTTTTACATTTCCGGCCTAAACTGTACGCTTTTCCTCTCAAACTCCTCCCACCACACCAGTCTGCCTTCCCTCATGTATGTTTGTATGTGTGTACGTATGTCCAGTACATATAGTGTGTTTATGTTTGAATGTGTGTGTGTATGTGTGTGTGTGTGTGTGTGTGTGTGTGTGTTTACCTACATTTATTTACCTTGTATTATATAGGACTTCATTGTTGCTACTGCTGCACACAGGTGTTCTTTCCAGGTACCTAACAAGCCAGGGTCATATGGCGGGGACTAAACAGGACCTTGAACAAGCAGAATACCTGAAGGAGGAGTGGCAGGGGATAGGGCTGGATCAGGTCATGCTGCAGCCCTACCGTGTGCAACTCTCACACCCTGATGTCGAAAATCCTAATAAAGTAAGAGATGCATAGGTGGATGGATAGATAGATTGAGTGTTGGACGGATACATACTCTAACTGTTGGAATGATAGATAGATACATAGATAGATGGATAGATGGATGAATGGAGAGTGAGAGAGAGAGAGGGGAGGGTGGAGGACGGACAAGGAAAGGGAGACGGAGCTAAAGAGAGAGGGGAGAGAAGAGAGGAGAGAAAGATAGGGGGAAGAGAACGAGAAGGAAGGAAAGATGGAGGAGGCCGAGAGATCAAAAGAAAAATAGAGGGAAGAGGAAACTGAAGGAGGAGGAGGTGGAAAGAAGAAGGAGAAATAGAAGAGTGAAGGGGGAGAAAAGGGAGGAAGGAGAAAGAAAGAGCAGGTGGGAACAAAAAGAGAAAGAAAATAATGAAAATTATGATAAAAGAGGTCGAAGAGGTTTTTCATTTAAGGGATAGGGAGGATGGTGTATACAGTTCTTCTCTCCAGGTGTCCAATCTTCTCTCCAGGTGTCCAATCTTCTCTCCAGGTGTACTTGCTGGACGAGAGAGGGGAGGTGAAGTTTCGGTCGAGTATCATGGAGGAAGGAACCTATGACGAATCCATCCCTCCAGCCTTCCTCGCCTTCTCTCCTGCTGGTTCCATCCATGCCGTAAGTCTGTGTGATCTGTGTATCCGTCTCTCTTTCTCTCACTCTCTCTTGTTTATCTCAGTACTTGTCCTTGCAGTCATATGCTATTAACCACAGTTCATAACAATACGTACTTTGATTTGTAGATAACTCATCCTATGTAATCAGATAAAGTTGTCAAGAGTCGGTGGTCAAGTGGTTGAACACTGAATTCTTAATTGGAAGGTCGTGAGATCGATCCAGGAAGGGTCAGAAAACATACTGATGATCTGAACCTCCTTACAGATATTTTTCACAGTTTTCTATAACATTCTTCAATTCGCCTTATAAACACCTACACTAGAAATGTCACACCTAACCCGAGTGGGATCGTACTAGCGTTGTTTCAGTAGAGACGATTAGGTATTAGCGCCCAGGTGGTGATATGCTGCGTTGTGAGCAGCATCCGTATGTGGGTATGTTTCCTTCTTGTGGTTCAGCCTGCAGTATGCGTGGGGACCTGGATGTAACGTAGATTATTCAGCGTCATGAGCATTAGTCCCGTATTGGTGGTATGGGAAGTTGTGTGACTTTTCGAGCACTGCTGGACCTCAGAGTATGGGCTGTTATGCTTACGTTTATACTCTGACACATAAAATACCTAACTTTTAATCCAAGCTCTTATCAAAGCCTGACCTAACCTTCCCTAACCCCCAGGAGGAACTAGTCTACGTGAACTACGGACGATACGAAGACTTCCTGCAGGTGGAGGAGAGCGGGATTAAGGTGGCGGGAAGGCTGGTCATTGCGAAGTTTGGCGGGGGGTTCAGAGGGGACAAGGTTCAGAATGCCCAGAGGTTCAATGCTTCTGGAGTTATTCTCTATACGTGAGTTACAGTATCCTTGTTATCGTCATCGTCTTATTGCTTCATTGTCAGCCTCATCCGTCATCAGTAGTGGTAGTAGTATCATTATACCCTTCATCATTATCATCATCGTCGTCAGCGTCATTATCATCATCATCATCATCATCATCCCGACATCTTTTCCAACTCAAGGGTAGGATGAGGTGGAGTCCAGACAGCAAGAAAAAATCTGATAGTGAGTTAACTAACGAGCAGCTTACCTAATTAGATGGATTACACTCTCCTTAACTTCCCATTTGTAAAAAAAAAATGCAAATAAGTAAATAAGTAAATAAATATATAAAAGCTGTTCTTTGATTTAACCGTCAGGCTTGGAGATACTTTTCATCGGCATCGCTTTTTGTTGTGATAAGAGAGTCTTCTAGTCGATTTATCACATATCTTCAAGAGCTATATGAGTGGGGAAACCTACATTCATCTGAAAGGCTTTAATGTTATTTCTATGGTGTATGAGTGAGAGATAAGTGTTATCAGTAGTCTGTTGGCAGGTGATGGAATTCACTCTGTTGCCACTCATACTAACTTCTTCCTCATGCACTCGCTTACCGTATCTATCCGCCTTCTTCTTGGCCTACCATACATCTGCCCACCTTCAAACTCACGCGCATAATTATCCTCCTTCTTGGTCGACCTTCTTGACAAACTGGTGGAGCTTTCTACCCCTCCACATCCATCTGTCTATCTGTCCATCTGTCTGTCTATCTATCTACCTGTCTGTCTCCCTGTCCATCCATCAGTATACCAGTCTATCTCTCCATCCATCTACCAGTCAATCTATCCACCAGCGACCCAAGTGACTACCACCCCGAATGGCAAAATGGCGTACCGTCCTACCCCACCACCTTTTGGCTGCCCGGCTCCGGCATTCAGAGGGGCTCCATTGTCTGGCATGATGGAGACCCCACCACACCTCTATACCCTGCTCTAGGTAAGCCAGTTATCTGTCTGTTTGTCTATCTATCTGTCTATCTATCTATCTATTTATATCTCTTCATCTTTTCATCTATCTCTATGGTTTGGCATGGAGGAGACTCCACCACACACTTTATCCAGCCTTAAGTAAGCCAGTCATCTACCTGTTTGTTTGTGCTTATATCTATCTATCTATCTATCTATTTATTTATCTGTCTGTCTGTCTGTCTATTTATCCGTATAGCTTGGCATAGTTTGACTCCACCAAGCCTCTATATCTATCTGTCTATCAAAGTATCTCACAAGCATCGATTTCCTCAGACCAGACATACAACATACCTGAATCCATCACTCACACACACACACACACAACCACCTCTTTCCCTCAAATCTCTATCCCACTTTTCAGATGGGTCTTACCGTGTCCCAGAGAAGGACACAGACATTCCCCGCATCCCTGCCCACTGCATCAGCTACAACGACGCTCTCAAACTGCTGGTGAACATGGGGGGAAGGGAAGCGCCGAAGGAATGGAGAGGGGCACTAAATGTTACTTACAGGATGGGGCCGGAGCTAGCTAGGAAAGGATGGTAAGTAGGAGAGAGATTGAGAGAGAGTGGGAGGGGGAGAGAATGATAGATTGAAAAGATAAATACGATTTTTTATTCAAATATTTCAATATGGTAAATGGGAGTAGGAAGATAAAGAGTAAATGAATCAGACTGTGAGCCATTACGTATATTGCCCACTGCATCTGTAATTAGTTCATATAACCCTACTTGCCAGTTGATCAGACCAGACAAAAAAAAAAAAAAATCATACCAGCCTACAAAATGCTTGGTGTAATCCATTTCAACACATTAATTCCAGGTCGATCAAGCTTCAGGAAAACAACTTGAATCATACCAGCCTACAAAATGCTTTGGTGTAATCCATTTTAACACATTAATTCCAGGTCGATCAAGCTTGAAGTCAACAACATCAAACACATCGTCCCGACCTACAACGTCTTGGGTGTGATTCGCGGTACGGAGGAGCCTGATCGCTACATCATCTACGGCAACCACCGGGACTCGTGGACTTTCGGCTCCTGTGACCCGTCCTCCGCCACCGCCGTCCAGATGGAGATGGTTAGGGCGTACGGGAGGCTCATGGCAGGAGGTGAGACACTGCTACGGGGAGGTATCATTATTAACATTATTTTTTATTTTTTATTTATTTACTCCTGCTACTCACAGACGATTTTGTTCAGCTTGGGAGAGAGCTTTCGAAATGGAGGGGTAAGAAATCGCCTTTATGTACCTCTTCATTATTAGCAGACTCTCCTTAGCTGAATAAAATCGTCTGATGATGGCAAAAATATAGCAAAACGTACGTCATAGGTTTGAATGAGTAAACTATTAGACGTCTGGTGGATTAGTGGGGTCTAGACGCTCCATCTGGATGTGCCCCATAATGTTTTTTTTTTTTTATGTGTCCAACTCCGGGCATAGGCTTTACAGCCTGCTATCATGGCCCAGCAGTCCTCCTACATGTGTCAGGAGGGAGTTTATTGCACTCATAATACCACTCAGGGATTGCGACTGGTCACTCTCGCCTTATGTCTGAGTAGCATAGACTCTGGCCCCCACTCTCCTGATCGGGCAGTTGAGGAGTGGATGCTAGATACATATTACTAATCTGCTTTTTGAACTGCCAGCAATACTTTACAGAACATAATGTCGAAAAAAAATGCACGAAAAAGTGCAGCAAAAAAAAAAGTAAAAAAAAAAGCCATTTTTCATAATGATTTGGAAGGTAATTAAACCTGGATCTCAGCTTCCTGGAGTGCATTTTTTCCCTTTACTGGCAAACCCATTAGCTCGCAAAAAAAGCAATGTTGTTTTGGAGTCCCTGTCACAACAACACATTTTATCACCACTTTTTTTTTTAGTCCTGGCAAACAAAAGCCTATTGGGTCGCAAAAAAATAAAAAAAACGTTTGCTTTGGAATAGCTGTCACGCCAACACATATCATCGTCACGTTTCAAGTCCTGGCGCATAAAACCCCTTCAGGCTGGAGACCTCGGCGTACGATCGTGTTCGCGTCGTGGGGTGCGGGCGAGTATGGATTCTTCGGTACGACGGAGATGGTGGAGGAGTACATGGAGGTGCTGGAGGCGAGGGCTGTGGCGCACCTCAATGTGGACCTCGCCATCATCCACACATACAACCTCCTCATCTCTGCCACGCCCATGCTGCACAAGATTATTAAGGAGGCTACTAAGAGGGTGAGTATGGGTTGGTGCGGATAGGTTAGGAGTGTTAGATTAGGCTGGGTTAGGTCTTCCTCTCTATGTCTATGTATCTGTCTGTATATCTATCTGTCTATGTATCTATCTATCTATCTATCTATCTATCCCACAGATCCCAGCTCCTGACCCCTCTCTCGGCTTCACCACTCTATGGGACCACTGGACACAGCGCCTGAGGGCAGCATCGCCAGAACTAATGGACTATAACCTGGCCTCCCTCAGTGAACATTCGCCCTTCTACCAGCGTGTCGGCATCCCAACCTCATACATGGTGTGGGAGATCAATTACGTGAGTCAAACAGGCCTTGTTCGAGAATTAATGTAGTAGAGTCGTACTTTCTCCTCATTCCTGGCCTCTCTATCAATAAGTTTCTTATCTGGTAAATGAAAAGAAGCATCATTTCGAGTCATTAATGTGGTTGTTGCATGATCCCAGTTCAGTCACTTTCAAATTTACGTAAGTCACTCCCCTCACTCCCCTGCATCTCTCCACCAACAAGGAGATGTACGATGGTCACCTTTGACCACTCTCCCATCCCTCCTCTCTCCAATCATTTTTCTCTTCTCTTTCCCCTCATTGCTTTCCCTCCACTCTCTCTTCACCAGTCTCTCGCTACCTCTGTCTCCTCTATCTTATCCCGTCTCTCTCGTCACCAGTCTCTCTCCTTTCTCTCCCTTCAGTTAGCCTCTTTCTATAACTTCGCTATTCCTCTTTCCCTTCTCCTGTATCTCCTCCCTTCTTCCTCCCCCCCCCCCTCACATCCCTCCGTCTTTTCTCCCAGACTTTCTTCCGTCTCTCCTCTTCTCTCCTCTTTTCTCTTCTTCCTCGCCTCTCTCCCTCCCCTCCTTTCTCTCCTTTGCCTCACTTTCCTCCACCTCTCCACCCCACAGGAGGAGTACGACTGGAACGACTACCCCCTCTACCACACCACCTTTGAGGACTTCGACGTCATGAAGAACGTCCTGGATCCTGACTTCAGCTACCACTTGGCCATCGGAAGACTGTGGGCGCTCATGGGCATCGGGCTGGCTGACGCTGTGGTAGGGAAGATCTAGTGGCTTAAGGCGCTCCAGTCGGACTGGCCTATAAGGGTTTCATGCGAGGGGCGGCTGGAATTAATTGGTCCTGTAATGTCAGTCACGGAGGGCGATGCTGATCACCATTGCCTTCGAGACGAACAGCCTAGCCCCTGTCCTCTTGACAGCGAAAAAAGGAATGGCTAATAGATTAATATAGATTTCCTTTTGCTATTTCTTTCCAAGTTATTCTCCTCACTACTTTCCATTCACTTTTATTCACAGTTTTGCCAGCCAGTCTTTTTTTTTTTTTTTTTGCCATACATAGCCAATCGTCCACTTCAGAGTGGTTAGCATTGCTAGCCACGAAGTTATTGGCCCTATAGTGCCGGGGTTCGAATCTTCGTGTGGGCAGCTGGTGCTGCTCAGTTCATATAGCCGCCTACATTGTGTGGTTTGGTAGGTAAGATGACTAACAAGAAAAACACCAAGAAGAGGCAACTGTGATAACTTGGATGGAACAGTGGCTTTGTATAACCGGAATGTGGTTGAATAAACCTCTGCAGGCTCAAAGGTGCAAGTTACGGAAATGAGCAGCGCAGCAAAACACCTAATGGTGTCTGCCCCCATCTTCATCTTTAACCTGTACCACTTTGGTGCATGAAATCCATCACGTTTTCAGCCACACGAATCATCAAACTGTAAAATAATTGAGAATACCTGGACCTCACACATACCCTGACCCCCTCCCCCATCCCTCTTCAGATCCTGCCCATGGATACTGCAGACGAGACCGTGATGCTGAGGAAGATGGTCGCTGGTTTGAGGAAGGACTACGGAGCCGAGCTGGAGGAGAGGGGCATCACCCTGGGTAAAAGAAATTTTATTTTTATATTGATGAGAAAAGAAAAGAAAACCTGCAGAAAGTAAATCAGCTAATAAGTCATCCCTTTCAAAGAAAGCTAAACAAAAGAGTCAAAATAATAATTCATTTTCCGGGACTGGGTTTGAAAGAAAGGGGGAATAGTAAATTAAAAATGACTGTTCAAGAATTAACTATTTATGCACTGTAAAAAGGCTGAGAACACCCTGTAATTGCGAGGGATTTCTCCTAAGCTGAATGATTTTGTATGGAGACGTGAATAGTGAATGACTTACCAAACCTCTCTTTTTCCTTCCTCATCTATGCTGACCAGACCACATAGAGGCAGAGATTGACAGCTTCGAGGAGGTGGCGTCTGCCTTCTCCAGTACTGTGGCCAACATTACTGATGTCCCGTAAGTGAAATTTGTATACAATTGGCATTTAAATTACGTGGTTAATTTTGCAGTTAATTAGTCAATGATACCTTGAATATCGAAGAAAATTTAAAGATGCGATGCTGTCCTATGTATGATTCCCCATTGTTTACTGTTATTTCTTCAGCAACGATTGAACCACTCCCTTCTCTTCGCCTCTGTTGTATTAACCAGTGTTTTCATTTTCCACTACCGCAAACTCTCAAATATATATTAGTTTTTCCCAGGTTTTTTTTTCCCCCACAACGATGTCCCTCACTACAATTCATTCACCTTTTTTTTTTCTGCTACTATCAATTCAAGTATTCTTTTTTTTCTTCGTTTCTTCCACCTCCGTCCTACCGCCACGACATCGATCCTACCCCAGGCCTTTGTTGGCGCGGCAGCTGAACGACCAGTTGATGATGCTAGAGAAGTGCTACATCGACACTGAGGGCAGCCCCGTCAGGCCCTACATGAAGTGCGTAGGGATTTCTCAGTGTCTTGATATTTTGTGAAGTTCCTCTTGTGCCACTTTAATATGGATGATAGAATATATATAGATGATAGAATATAGATGATAGAATATTAGCCCCCCTCTATAACCCCGACTGCCTCTCCTTCTACAGAAATATGATGTTTGGCACCAGTAATTTCAACCAGTACGAGGCAATATTGGCGCCGGGAGTGAGGGACGTGTTGTGGAAAGCCTCTAAATGCTCATCTTCCTCCTGCCTCGCCACACCATGCCCCCCTGCCTCATGCACCGCTAAGTGGGAGGCGGTGAAGCAGCAGATATCCGTCCTACACTATGTTATTCACTCGGCCATGCTTACTATGAAGGATATTAGGCAGTTTTAGAGGTCTGGGGGTCGTAGCCGAGTGGATAAGCGAGACGCGGGTTCAAAATCTGTGCATATCAGGAGTTCAAAGTCTGTCACTGTGGTTTGATGAGGTTGTTCCAGCAATTAGGTTCTCTTCCACAATTTCCAAGTGATTAAAACAGGTTCATTAATACCATCACACTGAGGACTATGGCTGTTACACATTTATTCTTAAAATAAAGAGGACGAGAAGTGTACAAGCCTCCAAATTCTGTCTTTAACAGAACTACTGTGCGAATTGCTGGAGGTGTGGTTAGCCTGCATACCACGAAAAAGAACGCATGCAGCAGCGAGATGGAAAGCCAATCACGCCCTACTCATCACTGGTTTCTCAGATTACTATCCAAAACAATGGACTAGTTTACCCCTTAGCGCCTTCAGTTTTATAGGGCGTGGCTGTGGGTGTCCAAGTGGTGACGAGTGAAGGCATCTGGAAAATCATCTCTTGGTTTGTGAAAGAATGAATGAGCACATCTTTGAACCATGAATCGGTCTGACATGAAGGCAGAGAACAAGTGATACAGTCTGAAACAATACTGAATAATCTCTTTCAGTGCGACAGGGTATTTTAATATTTTTTCTTGCTTCCAAAGGACAGTTATATTCAGCTTCAGACAGACCTCCTGTAGTGAAGAGGTTGATGAAGGCTATATCAAACCGAGCCAGTTAAATAAAAAGTACCCCTGAAACTAGACAAAAATCGTGAGAAAAGTGTAATCGGAATGAAGTGGTTAAAGAGAAAAAACAGGAGAGGTACAGCCATGAGCAAAAGTACATCAACACACCTCTGCCAGCGATGTGTCTTGCTTTCCGTGTTTCTCAGTCCTCCTCAAACGTCAGCGAGTATCCATCCTTCTCATGCATCTTTGCTGTGTGGGTCATAGTGCTGTCATAAAATAGCCCAGGTAACATAGTCCATTGCCACAGCCGAAGTATTGACGAACTTTAGCACATTGTTGTACCAGATGATGAGAACGCCCCAGATGGAGATGATGATGATGAAGCAATGTGGTGGTGGTGGTCACAGGCTGCTCTGGACGTGAACCCGGTGGACTGCAGACTGAAGCTCTCCTCTTCGTGCAGACTACCGTCCTTTCGGGGGAATTGAGAGGACGTTTGCATAACTGAGTAACGAAAGTAACGAAACCACATGCTTATGTCTGTGCCACCGCGTGAAGGCGTTCCTCTCCAACATTTTAAAACAACAAACCTGGTATACGTCAACATTCCCTCCACCCGCAGCTAAGTGTCTATTACTTATGAATAATTATGATTCTTTTAATTTATTGATATTTAACCATTTATTAGCCTAGACCAGGGTCCTTACGCTCTTCATAGGGCAAAAAAGGAACTGGACAATAGAGTAGATATATGGATAGATGGGTAAATAGACTGTACTATTTTAAAATGTATGAAGAGCGAATTGCACATAAAATTTTCACTGTAATTTTAGAAAACCAATTTCTTGCACCATTCTGTAGGTATTTTCTAAGATGTGTGATAATAAGTAATAAAGCAATGTTCTTATGCATTATCGTCCTTTATAATTACCTCATTTATTGTAATTTTCTTGCAGTGGGAAGGTATTGTGCTTCTCTCTCTCTCTCTCTCTCTCTCTCTCTCTCTCTCTCTCTCTCTCTTTTATTACTCCATCCATCTCTCCCCTCCTATTGCTCTCGACATTAATCATCTCTTATCTTCCTCCTCCCCTTCTTATTCTCATTACAATTATCATTATCCTTGCCCTGAATATCTCTCTCTTCCCTTCTCCTACTTCCTGCTTCCTCTCCTTTCTCTTTACACAACAGATAACTGCAACTAATTATCGATTAATTGGTTATGTTGTAATTTAACCTCAGAAGACCGACTCTGATATTACGCTCATTATTTTAGGGAATTAATAGTTGCTGTTTGTTTGTTGTTGTTATTATTGTAGTTGTTGTTGTTGATGATGTTTATGTTTACCGGCAGGATAGTTGACGTGGGCCCTTTGTGAGTAACTAATACATGCATATACACATATACTGCACATTGCATACTGTATATACACTCTTATAATTATGTACACGAATGCACACAATGTACTGTCACATAAATATGCACATATACATATGTATACACAAATGCATAGACACATATACCTGTACATACTTGCTTACATACACATATACTGAATGAACACATACAGACATATAAATAAGCAGGTGTGCTATACTGTTGTTTTCTAACTTGGCCAGTAACTACCTTCTCTCCATATTGAATGCTGAGTTGTAGCAATAGATTAAAACTAGACTATGGTGCTACTCACGAATGAATAGTGTAAAAAGAAGACTGGGTCATAGTGCGGTCTTACTCTGCGACTGAGCTACGTGAAAGACAATAATTTGGGCAAAGTTAAGGTAAAAAGACTATGGTAGGTTTTTCGACATTTCCTGCCCTCCTCAATAGGCTAAATTCCCGGCAAAGAGGACAAGACTTGAAGGTCGAGGGAAATTATAGTTCTTAGGTAAATACTTAATTCAGTTTAGCCAAATCTAACCAGGCATAATAGCTTATTGTAGGACACCAATACCCTTCTCTTCTCTAAGATGATGATACACCAAACACATTCAGTGAAGTATATAATTACGTATTGTGCATACAGGATTATATAACGGTGGATAAACGACAGCGAAAAACACAAAAAACAGTTCAGAGAGTAAGAATGCTCAGAAAGCCTGATAAATAAGTCTGTCAAATACAGTTCCAGTTTTCTATTTGATTTCTGCAGGAATAAAGAAAATGGAGTGTGAGAGATTGACCAGGAGAGTGTTTGATTTCATGTTTACTTATCATATCCTACCTTTTCCTGCTTGGTCTTTAGCGACATCGTTCCCCAGACTGTCAGGTTTGAACTGATGTATAAGTTGAATAGTTAAGAGAGGAAAAAAAATGAAATGATAGGAAGAAATGATGTAGATGAAGCACAGCCAGAATCGAACAAATAAAGAAGTATCATGAAAGAGGGTAGGGTTGTGTGAGGATGGGTCATCAGTGAGAAGGGAGAAAAATTAACAGTTTTTCCGATGAAGCCGTCTATTGCTGGATGCGGCACCAAACAGCAGACAGACAGATAAGTAGTGTGTGTGTGTGTGTGTGTGTGTGTGTGTGTGTGTGTGTGTGTTTGTACTCACTACAACTCCCCGTCATTCAAGCATGTACCATTTCATTCAGTTTTACCCTCGAATCTCTCTTTCTCTCTCTCCTTCTCTCTCTCCCTCACACACACACACACACACACACACACACACACACACACACAGTCAAGCAGATGTGTAGCTGCGGTCTGGGGGATGCTGCCTGCAGTCAACCGCTCTCCGTTATGTGGTTTGCCTCGTCTGTGCTTCCAACAATTTAAGTTTCCGCTTTGTTTACGTTGTCCAATGTTTGTTACGCTCAATTATCGCCCCTTTTACGTTCTCAAGCGCTTGCTGAACATATTTACCGTAATTCCCCCCCCCTCCATATTACGTTCGTCCGTTAGGTTCCCTCTTTGCTTCGTTCTATCCAGTTTTTGTTTTCCAGCTTTTCTTATACTGTATTCTGTCTCTTACGTTCGCCTCCTGTACTCAGCTACGTTCTGTCTGTTACACGTTCAAGCGCTTGCAGTATTAATGGCACCGTCTCTCATCTTTGCTTCCGAGAACAAAGTAGGTTTCCCCTTTGTTCTACGTTGTCTGGTACTTGCTAAGATCATTTATGGTTCTGTTATGCTCTAGAGTGCTTGCGATACTCAGACTGTTCTCTCATACTGTAAGGTCTCATGTGTCGGGCTGATAGGTATATGGATGGGTGGGTAAACTGGAGGATGGACTGATGGGTGATTGCGTGAATAGGTAGTTGGATAGACAAATGGATGGGTAGACTGATGGATGGGTGAGTGGATAAGTGGATGAGAGGGTGGGTTGGATAGGTGGATGACTGGGAGGTGTGGTGGATGGATAGAGCTGTGATAGTCACTGGCATTATTTGTTACGTTCTACGATAGACAGCTTTCCTCTTTGATTTGCTCCTCACTTACTGGTGCTGGGGAGAGATGCCTTCAAATGGTGGCCCTGATATGACCGGACGGTGAAGCTGCCCGGCTATACAAACGTTCCACAATTCCTTCACTGTCCCTAAAAAGGAAGATGGTGGACTGCAGACAAAGGGTAACTCCTGCGGTCCACTGGGTTCGCCTCCAGATGAACCTGAGGCCACAGAAACAGCAACAACGCACCCATTATATTATTGAATCATATAGTTTGCTTCTGCAGTTTACTTTCTCTGATTCGCAACATTATAGTTAAAACAACTCCCACTTCCACCACCGTTTTTTCGCCAGATTTCACTTAAGTTTTCTTTGACACGGATTTCTCTTTCGCCTCAGTCAAAATACAAATTATTTTTCCATTTTTCTTTGACTCTGGATGAATATGTACCATCTGGCTTGCAAAACGGATTAACTTAAACGCATGGCTGATGAATTAATTACATTGAAACTGGCTAAGGTTCAAGTCGACTTTGAAAATAATCATAAAATATGAAAAATAACAAATTATTGGCATTCACAGCGCCTTACGAATCACTCTTATGTGGATTTAAATCGTCTGACGTTAGCTTGAAGAAATGCTAGAGTAGTCCTGATGACCATGAGAGGTAATGGTGACTACATTATTACTTAGAGCTCAAACATGACACTACCAGCCTTCACGACGCACTCTCAGCTGAATTACATCTTCTGGCGTTAGCTGAAGTAGAATACAAGAGTTTCCCCCACCATCAGAAGGTTGAAACCCTAGCATTTCGAGAATAGGCTCTGAATTCACCCATTGTCGCGACCACTCCCATAGGGAAGATGAACCAGCGCGGGATCCAGCCAACCACGTCCAAGAAACGGGACTTGTAGAATCTTTTGTTGTGTTCATGGTTTGCCCCCCTCCCCCCGTCTCTCTCTCTCTCTCTCTCTCTCTCTCTCTCTCTCTCTCTCT
>JAGKTI010012876.1:4830-23899 GCA_018397915.1 Birgus latro
AGAGAGAGAGAGAGAGAGAGAGAGAGAGAGAAACTGGTTATACTTCTTCAAATGAGGGAACACACTGAAACACTGGATACGGAAGGCCTGATGGAGAATGATGATGGAGGAATAAAGAGACACGAAGTCAGGCTGAGGCAGAACAGATGAGAACAGATGTGTGCAGGCTGTAATAAAAAGTTTAAATAGTTCAAAAACAGAAGTATACATTATAAGGAATAGTCTTGAAGAGGAGGTGGGGTTTAAAGAGACAATCTGTGTGTTCAGACAAGATTAAGGCAGATATGGAGACAGGACACCACGCCCTTACCTCGACCCCTGTGTACTACGACCAGGTAAGTATAAGTAGGTAGGTAATCTCTCTCTCTCTCTCTCTCTCTCTCTCTCTCTCTCTCTCTCTCTCACACACACACACACACACACACACACACACATATACACACACACACACATACAGTAAAGATATTAACATACAGTTATGCACACACACACAAACACACACACATACTCACACACACACACACACACACACACACACACACACACACGCCTCGTCCACTCTCAAACTCCTTAGTTGACGCAAATGTGTTTAAGCCAGATTTTCTCTCCCTCTCTGTCTGTCTGTCTCTCTCTCTCTCAGCACACAAAAGCTAATTACTAAAAGGAAACTAGATCCCTTTTTGGCTGCTTTAATATGTTGTAAATCATGTAAATAATGGCTTAGTGAAATATTTTGTGCCCAACCTGAATAATGGTGACTGGTGGTAAAGATGATGCATATGAATACTGTTTTGTGGTTTAAAGATACAGCCAATGGATTTTTGTGGTGTGTGTGTGTGTGTGTGTGTGTGTGTGTGGACACGCAGACACNATTTTGTGCCCAACCTGAATAATGGTGACTGGTGGTAAAGATGATGCATATGAATACTGTTTTGTGGTTTAAAGATACAGCCAATGGATTTTTGTGGTGTGTGTGTGTGTGTGTGTGTGTGTGTGTGTGTGTCCAGACGCAAACAAACAGTAGTTGTGAAGGTCAGGAGGAGATTGGAGGCCCTGAGTATTAAGTGGGAAAGCAAGGGAAGAATGGAATACGTTTAGAGAATGTGATTTAAAGATAACTAGAAACCCGGAGCGAGTAAGAAAGAGAAAAGAATTTATCTCTGGGCTGACACAGACAGATAATTAAAAAGGGACTGTTCATTTATAAATACTGTTTATATGGTCAGTAAAATTATTTGGGGATAGCATAAGTAAATATCTAACAGACGTCACGGTAGAGAAGGAATTAAGATGTAATACCCAAATAAATCGCTAAGATGTGCTAGGGCGGCTTCTTAACTAACAGAACGCTTAAACCATTTTTTGGGGGGAGAGGGGGATTAGGAGGCTCTATTTCCTCCCCATTTTTGTTGTCATTCGGCACTGATATCTTCCAATATGTTATGTGGTTAAACAATGTCCATTTGAAAAAGGTATCAATAACACACAACACAGAATTATTGCTTCCACCAGGACGATGTCTTTTGTGTTTTCGTCCTCCCTGCAGCGGTGGCCGAGTTGGTATTTTAGCTACGAAACTGCCTGCCCGACAGTGACAGTGTTTAGTTCCTGCTGTTGCGGGCAGTAGACACCACCAATCTTGTGAGCTCAGGAGGCGCCTCAGCTCAGCACCTACTCAGCAGTTTAAGTCAGCAGCAAAGAGCACACTAAACTTCTCTTTTTATGTCTATTTCCATGGAGAGAGGCTGCACAGAAAGCCACACCAGGGAGTACTAACGTCATATACAGAACATAATGGGACTGGGAGGTTCAGTGGGTTCTACTAAGCTAATGAGAATACGAACCTAAAGGGCAGGGTTAGTCAGGAACTCACTCCCTATAGGGGCATGCTCCTCCTCCTCTTTTATATATAACGTACCACGGACACCAGGTACAGTATGAAGGCCAGTATAACACGTACGCTATTCTCTCTCTCTCTCTCTCTCTCTCTCTCTCTCTCTCTCTCTCTCTCTCTCTCTCTCACCTAGCTACCGTACTCCTTTTAATTTTACAGTTAAAAACAACAACAAAAACATCGACAAAGTATATATAAAAAAGTACATATAAAAAAAGAAAAAAGTAAAATGCATCACTTTACTGAAGGAACTACACACACAACCACACACACGCACACACACACACGCACACACACACACACACACACACACACACAATCACCAAATCCCTCTCACGCGCAGCAAACCGCTAAAAGTCGCCTCCGAGAAAGCAAGAAGAAGCCATCGGGGGATCGACTCCGGCTAAGCACACGTCCTGCCTTGGCTCCTGGGTGTACGGTGATGGGTGTGGGGGCTAATGGTGAGGACGGCGTCTGCCTGCAGTGTGTTTGTCCTTTGCCTACATCAGTGTGGGGTTTGGGGTCGCCTGCCCTGCTGCCGGCCTAGAAGCACACGGCCACAGGGAGACGATGGAAGGTGGGGGAGAAAAGAAAACAAAAATGGCAAAACAGGAACAAAGAAAAAGATTGCAGAACAAAATGTAATACGAGTATATGCATTACTTTTATGTGCTCATGCATACATACGAGTACAAATATACATACATATACATACACACAGTATTAGTTAATATTAGTATTATTATTAGTAGTGATAACAGTAGTATTTTAGAACAACAAAGAAAAGATCAAGGTCAGATAGCAAGATCAATTGAAACAGTCTTTATCCGATTTAAACAAACGATGTGAAAGGGTTCAGGGTAATGCAGGGAGAAAGAGATTTGAATGTGAAAACAGTATTAGCCAAAGATCAAGGACACGGGAAAAGTTCAAAGGTCAAGTTCACAAGTCAGCACCAATTTAGATATGATACGGTTTCGATTCAATTTGATGGAAGGGTTCAAAGTTGGGCAAGGACGATGGGTTTCAACTATGGAAAAAAAAAATGTTCAAGGTCACCAAGCTATAGGCATGTTCGACGCTATAACTCACACTTAATTCGATCTGGACCAAACTGTGGAAAGACTGAGGGTCAGCCAAGGATGAAGAGATTAGACTTTGAGAATAACAAGTCAGATCTCAAACTCACACGGTAAGCTCAACTCACTTGTCATCTGATTTAGACCTATGTTGGTGGAAATGTTAAGGATCAGACAAGAATGATGCAATTCCATTCCGAACGTAACTAGTCGAATGTCAAGGTCACTGAACACGGTCAAATGTTCGGCTGTTGCACTCTGGATGGCACTGGTATTTTTAATTTTTCTTTCGATTATAAAGTAAAAAAAATATATATATATACTGTATATAAATCTTTCTCATGTGCTCTTTCGTACTCATCATGCCAACTCCATCCCCTATTTACACCCTCACCTCTCGACTTTCACACCTCTCGTCCTCACAACTTTACCTACCAAATCCATACACTTATTTTTGCTACCAGCCCTCCTCCAACCTGCAAACTCACTCAGATACAGCCTTTTCACCACCTTCTCTGCATCCATTCTCTCCATCGTACCATACTATCTATGCACGTCTCTTCTCTTTTGTTATCAATCGACTTCTTTATCAAATATCTTCCCCGGATTTCATGTTTTAATTCTGCCCACTGTGCGAACTCCACTCATATACTCAGCAGTCGCAATGCTATTATGCATGCAGAGAGAGAGAGTGAGAGACCCCTGATAAATTCCGGGAGTAGGCATCTGGAAATGGACAAATGATGTTTCTCCTTTGGCCATGATGCTAAACGCTTCCATTCATCTCTCTCTCTGTCTCTCTCGTGCACTATAAGGAAAGAGAGACAAGCAATAGGACACTCAACAATTACTCACCCACCTTATCCAAAATATCTGACAGTCAGCTGGCGTGGTAGGATTTACAGTCTCTCTCTCTCTCTCTCTCTCTCTCTCTCTCTCTCTCTCTCTCTCTCTTGTATGAATCCCCATTAATACACTTAAGTACACTGAAAGAAAAGCATTGTGTGTGTGTGTGTGTGTGTGTGTGTGTGTGTGTGTGTGTGTGTGTGTGTGTACAGTTTACATAATTCTAGCTATTTAGTTGGATTTTATATAATTTTGTATTTATAACCTTGGGTGAATGTTGAATGAGCTTGTAGGATAATATTACAAGTGGCTTGTGTACAGTACAATCATCAGCCTAAGTCTTGAGGTCTCCCCTGTTTCTTTCTCTATGAACTTGGATAATCAGTCTGGTGAACTCGTAACAGCTGCCACTGACGAATTGAGCTGGTCACAGGTAAGTAAATTATATCTAAGTCCAAACTGACATCTCCAAAACGGGATGCGAAACCAGTGGCCACTAACTCACGTGGCTCTGTGGTTATTTTAATTAACTTAGCTACCTAAAGAGCTAATGTAAACTAACCCAACGTAATGAAACTTAGTCCAGCCTAATGTCAACCACTCTACCTAATCCAGTCCAGCTTAGCATAATTCAGCTCAAGCCAAGGAACCATAACCTAAACCAACACAATCCAGTGCAGCGTAACTCACAAAACTCAGCTTATCCTGTCTGAACCGAGCCCGATAGAAGTGCAACAACAATTATGACCATTGTTCCGGAGCCTCAGTACGCCCCTTTCGAACCACCAATACCTAACCCAACCCAGTCCACCCTAACCCAACCCAACCAAACTTACCTTGGTCCAATCCACCCTACCCTGACCTAACCTGACTTAACCAAACCACTCCTAATTCAGTCCAACTTAACACAGTCAAATCCACCCAAAGCTATTTATTAACCTAACCCAACTCAGTTCAATCCATCCTAGTTTAATTCAGCTCAATCTAATCCAAGCTCACCTAACCCAGGTCAGTCCAATCCAAGCCCACCTAAGCCAATTCAATCGAATCCGACACAACCTAACCTATCCTAATCTAATCTAACCTAATCCAACCGAATCTAACCCCACTCCATCTAGCCTAAGACAATTATGGACAGTGTAACATAACAGAGAGCGGGGGGGGGGTCCAGTACGGAGTGCGGTAGCCACTCATTAAGTAGGAATGGCGCAGGTTCAAAATGACGTCCCGTACATTGGGTATAGGAGAATTCGCGTGAAAGCGGTCACAAAGCCTAGTTTTAAGCTTATGAACTAAAAGACCTTTGCTATTCAAGCACAAAACTACTCGCAAAGTCTTGCTAACCTTCGTAGGAGTCGCAAAATTGAGCCGTAATAATATCCATTATGATCTTTTTTTCTTTCATAACTCCAAAACAAAAAGGCGTACACGAGCGTACTATACACCAAAACGCTTCTTGTCAAGGGCAGATGTTTCTTTTCACGTTTAGAAAAGCATTCAGGATACAGTTCGCGAGTTCAGGCCTGAAAACCGCATCGCGGTCACTCGTAAGTACGCCATTTTGTGCAATATTGGTTAGCTACAGGTCAAGGTCTATACTGCCATCAGATAACTGTCTCTTAAGCTCCGCTCTCTTCCTGAAGTCGTGGGGATCTTGAGGGTCAACTTGCCTCGCGGCGGGTATACTGAGTTTGACCTTGCTACAGCTCTCATACAGTTTAAAGAACGTACCAAAACACTTCCTTTCACGGGAAGGCACCCTCGTTTTAGTCTTTCAGTATGCCATATATGTAACAGTCCAAATCTAACACTTATTGCATAATGATACTTCCACAAAAAGATTATAAACTAGAAGAAACAAAAAATCTTTAAAATGGTTGTTAGGAAGTAGGAATGGCAAAAGTGCACAGATAAGAGCTGAAAAAAAAAGCACAGAAACAAGAGCATTTCACCAGCTATAAATACATGTTTGTGGCTAAGGTGTGGAATGTAGTAATAGGTATAGGTCTCCAAATCTGCAAAGGGCAAAAGTGGCGAGATAAGAGGTGAACAAAGCACAGAAACAAGAGAACATTCAGGATGGGAGGAGATTTGGAGACCTATACCCATTACTACATTCCATCAGCTACAAGACCTGTTTGCAACTGAAATTCCTCGAGTTAGATTCTCACGCAGGTCAGACTTTTAGACACAGTTTGTTTCCCCACTGCCCCTGTTCACTCAGTAGTAAAACTGGGGAGCAGGCTGTTTTAGACTCTGCCTGTTTTATTCTGACTAAAACATTCCAAAAGCTGATTGTGTATTATTTACTCCTGTGCAATTAATAGGCCTGTTCTTGCAAAAATTATTGTCTTAATTACCATTCTGTAATCCATATACCTTAACCTTAATCCTTCTTTCTTCAGCTTAATTCAGTCCACCCAAGCTGAACATAAACTTGCAAATACCCTGTAACCAAGACTTACCTAGCGCTACACCTCACCATTCCATCATAACTCAATCTAACCTAATCAAACCTAACTCAGTCCAGCCCAACATCATCCAATCCAAACCACTCTAACCTAACCCAACACAATCCAGCTTAACCTGTCTCAGCACAAAGTACCGTAACTCATTCCAATATAACTCACCCCAACCTCACCTAACCTAACCGAACCAAACCCAGCACAGTCCAACTCATTCCAATCCACTTTTCCCTAACCTACCCTAACCCAGTCTAGCCTAGCTCAGTCCAGTCCAGCGTAAACTACCGTACGCCACTGAGCTAACCACTTCACTCAGACGCCTTTATTTCATTTATTCTAGCTACCTGCAGACGAATATGTCTTAGTTTATGAGAGATGTCTGTTGGCAAAGAGTTCATGAAGACGACATATACAGCCTCTTTACTTCCCGAAATCTCTCCTCAGAAAAGAATCGTTTGGATGCAGTAAGGGATAAAATAGGTAAATTGTTATCATAGATCATAGTGAAGGGATTACGGGTAGTACGGGAATGAGAGAGTGGGACTTGCAGTTAATCTATGTTCAAGTCTCCCCCCCCCCCCCCCCCCTTGCTACCCCTCACCCCTCCACCACTAAGTATAGGGACAGGGAGAGGGACTGGTTTGACGATAAGCAGCTTTGTCACCCTCGTCGCTTGCCCCCATCCTCTCTCTCTCTCTTTACTAAGCATCAACTTTTTCCAGTGATATTCCTAATACGTAAAACTGATGACACCAAATACGTCAACAGTACATCTCCCTTTTTCTGAATGCGTTTGACAGAGTATCCCATTAATGACTCCTTCACCCACTGAGGCCTGGGGCGTCCTTTGTTGTTTATACTTCCCATCTAGTTACTGAATTTTTTATTCCTCTCTGGACAGACTTTTCGAACAGCAGAGGTTAGATATAGCCTCATTAAACCCCACGATATATAATAAAAATCTTTCCCTAACGTCAGTAAAATCGCCCCCATTGCAGGAAGACTGCACAAAAATTTACCTCAGCCGGCATTAAGGGGTTAAAAAAATCGAGGCTACCTGGTAATGAGAAAAACGTCAAACAGTTCATCATGTTACTGGAGGAAAGTTTTAAATCTTCCCTACAAGGCTGTTTTCTGGGTTGAATTAAATTGTCTGACTGTAGCAAGAATAAAGTGAAATAAACGCGATTAGAGAGAATTATAATTAACGTTAAAATATTATACGAACAAAAAAGTTAGAGTTGTACCGCTGGGTCCAGTGTTGGATCCTGTTCTATTTAACTGAAAAATTATATCGACAAATAATAAAAGTAAAAATACTGTAAAACGAAATGAAATATTTTAAAGAAACACTCTATTGTGTAATAGAAAACATCGCAAAGTACATACCGTACGATAAAAAAAAAAATAAATAAAATCTTTACACAGGTGAGTAATGGTTTCACACTAAGCACAGCTGAATGAACTGTTTACTTCATATTTTGCATATGATTCTTTCCTCATGTCGTGCTGATGAAATTATGAGCCACATACAACTCTGAGTAATTTCAAAACGTAAGATGGTAGGTTGTAAAGTCTTGATCTAGTGTACAGGATTTGCATCACAAAAGTTGGCCACAGAGTCCTGTCTTGGGACCTGCTCTGTTTAACTGATTAATGATGTAGATAAAAGTTTGTTTGTAAAATATCCATATATGTCAGGGACACAAAACATCCAACAATGTATACACTCCAACACAGACAGCTGTATCGGAATAATCTTGATAAATTGACCTAGTGAGTCCAAATTTGTCAGTTGGACTATCAATGAAAAATGGACTCTGGCTACCTATAACTGTTAATGTCAGTAAAAAAAAAAAGTAATCCCAGTCTTTAATAATAGCAATATTTGTGTGCAAAAACAAAACCTTAGTAAAAAATAGCCTCATCACTTTGCAGGAACGATCAGTAGCGTTGCATGAGAGTAACAATTAAAGTTTTTGACAGCCAGAGTAAGAGGAATATAGCTACACAGAAATATAGGTCAATTAACCTCTTCCTCTCGGTTACACTTTCATATTTTACTCTAGCTAGCGACCCTAATGCTGTCAGACCTAAAATTAACATAAGAACTTGGCCTAAAATTGCAATCTCTCCATCTTGAATACTGTGTTGTAGCAAGAGATTAATGCCAGAATATAATGCAAGTTATGGAGTGCTTTAGAAAGGATGTACAGCCATAGTACTGTTTTGTTCCTCCGCCATACTACGTGAAATAAGCTGTAAAAGGACAAAACTCTGGCCAGAGAGGGAGAGAGATAGTACAAAAACACCCAGAGCTGAGAAGGGATCCGTTTTGCTTCTGAAACACCTCCTAGTTCTTCTATGCTTCTACTATATATGGCCATTCACAGTCTTGACACAGTACACGATAAATTCCCACCTTATGCTCACCTTGTTTACCTTCAGACGCTTCACCAACCCCCCCGTCGTGGTAGAGGAAGAGGCAGCTCTCACCACTTCTGTACCTATTTCATACATTATGTCAGAAACGTTTTGCGATACTGAAATGTTTGGCAGTCTTTACTTTATCAACTTTACCGTACATTCCCTTCTCTGGTTAATATGGCTTTTTCTTCTCGCTCTAATGGTGACGTTGGGAAGGTATTTTATATAAGTGAGAGTGAAAGCAATGGAAGTTGGTTGTTTGAGAGAAGCAAGTGACGTTACATGGAGAGACGGACAGACAAATGGTGAAGTAAAGGAGCGTCGTGATGCTGATGTGGATGTGACTGTTAAGAGAAATACTTTGAGAAAGTTTGGCCGGGTGGAGCGGATTGAGATTGAGAAACTAAGTAGATGAGCGTATATGTATGAGGTGGAGGGGGAAAGGGGGAGGGGAAGACCAAGAAAAATGGAGGGATGGAACAAAGTGTGATATATAAGGGGTGTGTGAGTTGGAGTGTGGGCAGCTAAATGGCGGAGGACGCTGCGAACTGGAGGTGATTTGTCTGCGGCTATATCTTACGGGATTGAGGCGTCTGACAGTAGAAAATTATTGATGGAAAGTCTTATAAACAAAATCACTCTTACAAACTACTCCTCCGAACATACCCTCAGAGCTGCGACAAAAAATTAAACTTACTACAGGAATTGATCGTAAGTGTGAACCCCGATCAAGGATTTCCTTTACCACTTTAACATGATTACGGTACCGTTATTTATTTATTTATTTATTCAATTTATACCTACCTATCTCTAGACAATTATATTAATCTGTGAGGGACTTTTCGAGCTGGAGAGGTGAGGTATGGCTTGTATGTACTTGTTCGTAAAGTATGGGACTCTCCTAAGCTGAGGAAAGTAGTCTGAGGTTAGCTAGAGTAACAAGCCAATACTTCATGAACGAACTGTAATTACTCCAGGCAGTGACTGAGGGAACAACATTCGTAGCAGGAAGAATGACAAAATATAAATAAATACAGTAAGTTAATATACAATCCAGCATTACAGGCCATTCATTTATTCACTTACACTTCCATTTTTTTTTTTGGGGGGGGGGGAGAAGGGGCGCTGCTTTAAACCATAAAGTTTACTCTCGTTTTCTAAGGAACAGCAGACTTCGTTACACCTTTCCTCTAGCAACTTATTTAACATTTAGCCAGTGTGTGTGTGTGTGTGTGTGTGTGTGTGTGTGTGTGTGTGTGATTTCAATTTCGACACTGTAATTTGCATCAACAACGCATATGAAGATACGCAAGTGTAATATTCAGAATAAGTCAATAAGGATATGTTGTCACGAAATCTCCAAAGCCACTTAGAGAACAGCCTTTACACTCACCTGCAAAAATCTCCAAGCAGCCAGCTCCATTACTCTTGGCAGGAACCACTGAACTTTATTCACCTCAAATCAACCCTGATTTTCCTACCTTTGCAGCTTATTTCAGGCAGCTTAATGGGAAAATAAAATAATGCTACGGCTCTACTGCCATTCCATTCCATTCTTTGTGACTAGCACCACATTCCAGCATTACTGTTACAGCCTCAAGATGGAAGCGGATGGCAATGTTTGTTCAAGTGCTGTTGCGGCGTCAGCTTGTCCAACTCGCTAAAATGTCTATTTAATAAATGTTTTTCTTCACCAACACACTGCGCCATTACAGTTTCCACGTTGAGTTTCATTGGGGTTTGCGTTTACACCGTAGCAAAAGCTCTGAGTAGCAAGAGCAATTCTCAACCCCCAAAACGTGACAGAGTATACAGCACTACCCTAACACACTCAACAGCAACACATAACTGAGGCTGGCAGAGGGTCAGTGTTGCCAAGTGGAAATTCTATCAACCCGCTTCACTGGTCTTAAAAGTTTTAAAAATCCATCAGATTAGGAACCGAAATACCCGCCAGACAGATAGAAAACCGCTAGATATAGAGTAAGAACAAAAGTCTCCCCGCCAGACTGGATTAAAAAAAAAAAAATCTAGAATTAGAGTGAAAACCGCTAAATTGCCAACACTGCAGCTGGTGCTTCAGTCAGATTCAGCGTCTACCCAAGATGCATAACCAAGTTTTACTCATTTAGAAGAAAAAAACTTACATTCTTATCCTTTAATACTCTTAAAATTAAAAGCACATAATATCGCTTATACTTACTGGGAAAAAAATACGATGAAAATGAAACATAGATCTTTATGAAGGCGTCATTATTGGAACAGTTACTGGCAGCACTGACTTCCTGTGGAATACATTCTATAATAATTATTTTTTAAGGATCCTTCAAGAACAATTAATGATAGGTCGTACTAACAACCACATATTTTTCGGAAGCGATTAAACACACTGGCCGTTGTCTGCTTGAGACCAGTCTTTTAAAAATGGAACAGGTTAAATAGCGAACATTGTAAGAATATCAAATGTTACGTCCAGTTCTTAAATAAATATTTTGCTTGGTTAAACTCTCAGAGTAGATGGAGTAGATGGAAAAGACTTAAGAATTATACACAAGCTATACTGGAATCAGAAAGAGGCAGTAAGAGTGGGAGCAGATCAGAGTGACTGGCTAGATATAAGAAGAGGAGTAAGACAGGGGTGTGTTCTATCTCCAGATCTGTTCTCCCTGTACAGCGAGATGATAATGAGATCAGCTGAAGGACGAGAAGGATTTAATATTGGAGGACGAAATATAAATAATATAAGGTACGCAGATGATACGGTACTAATTGCTGACACTCAGGATAAACTTCAAGATATTTTGACAGTGGTGAAGGAGACGAGTGAAGAAAAAGGTCTGACAATTAATGTGGATAAACCGGAAGTGATGGTAGTTAGTAAGAAGGCACAAGTCCCTCGGTGCAGTGTGAGAGTGAATGATAAGATGATTAAGCAGGTGAGAAGATTTTGCTACATTACGGAAGATGGCAGATGTAACGAAGAAATTAAAAGAAGAATATTTGAAGCGAAGAAGGCATTTCAGAAGATGAGAAATATACTAAGTAACAGACACCTTTCAATACGAACAAGAAGAAGAGCAGTTAAAACTTATGTCTGGTCTGTGTTGTTATACGGATGTGAAGCTTGGACTGTTAGTAAAAAGATGGAGATAAAGTTGGAAGCTCAGACTTTCCTTGCTTCCATGCCAAAATGTGTGTGTGTGTGTGTGTGTGTGTGTGTGTGTGTGTGTGTGTGTGTTTGTAGGTAGATAGATAAACAGACAGACAGACAGACAAATAGATAGATAGATAGATAGATACGGATATATAGTTAGGCAGATGGACAGGTAATTGGATCGATAAACAGATGGACAGGCAGACAGATAGATATAGACAGACAGACAGGTTAATAGATAGATAGATAGATAGATAAATAGACAGAGATAGACAGATGGACAGACAGATAAAGGTAGACATACATACATACATACATTACATCATCCTGGAGGTACAAGTTGACTGTAACTGCTCTTTCTGCATTACTGAGTTTCCGGTCAATGCTTTCGATGCTTCGGGCTAATGTACAATGGTTTTCATGTAGATTTATGAACATCTGTCAGATATCCAGAGTCTTTATATTTGAGATTCTACCTCTTCACTAACAGAGAACTAACACAAAAAGAAGGATGTTTATTTACCCCACCTTTGTACAGCCAGCACGATATAAACAAACAAGGTCAGAGGTCAGGCACCATAAAGCAAAGACCTGGGATAATCAGTCTGACCCCGCCAACCCTGTATTCTCGTCGGATAAGGAAGTTCTCTAACACCTCTTCCTCAGCGATTTAGTTTTTGAATACGGTTGGTTGATATCAATTTGTGTGTTATTTACGCTGAGTATGGTGACACCGGAATGATTTAAATGACACAGAACAGGATAGTAAGGAGTAATAAGCAAAATAAATCGTTTAGGAAGAGGTGTTAGGGAGCTTCCGGACGAGAATACGGGACTGGTACTGATGTGTGGACAAATTACATTCAGTATTTATAACGGGGTGGATCGTGAGCTAAGATGCGAATGAATGTGTATGAGTGGATGAGTAAATTGGAAGTGTGTCGACCTGTCTCGGCTACCTCCCTTTTCTTGGGGGAAGCAGCCTAGGTATATAGATAGATAGATAGATTACTTGGTCATTAGTGTCAGAGGTCATCCGGGGTGGCCCAGGTAAATACGTCTCCAGGCTTCTCTATCTCCACTTATCTCCATTTCCTCCCTCCACCCCAAGCTTCACTTACAGTATACATGTACTCCTGACCCCCAGCTCACCATTAGGCTTCAGTTATTCGTACTAGAAGTTTACATTGCCGTTTATACTCGTCTTCCCCCTGTGAGCCCAAAAGTGCCCTGTTGCGAACGATAAAGGGGTCTGGGATATGGGTCTTTCACTGCATTTCGGTCAGAGATCGATGGGTTTGGAGTAAGGTGGAGGCCGCCATGGGACTGAGAGGGTCGAGGATTGGAGGCGCCGGAATCTTGATAATCAGTCCCACACCCTCCCTTTCCCACACAAATCTACGTCCCTCCCTTCCTCCTTCTCCCATTCCTATCTGCCTGTTACTTTCCTTCTTCCCTCCCTCCCTCAGCCGCTCCTACCTCTCTCCAACCACTCCTAGACGTCGCCCTCCCCTTCATTTATATTCTGATTTCCAGTACTCATCTTCCCAGGCAAACGGTCCTTATCTTCTTTAATACCTCCTTTCATTAACTCCACTTAATTTTCTTCACTTTCGTTCCAAGCTCCTCACACTCAGCACTTCTTTACTCTCTCTCTCTCTCTCTCTCTCTCTCTCTCTCTCTCTCTCTCTCTCAGCTAGTCAACACGGATCCCCTACCATTTATCGACCACCTGACCAGTGCCAAGGAACAAAATTATTCTCTGCGTGTTTGAGGAAAGACAGCAAGGTCAACACGGGGTCACCAGTATCAGTCAGAGGGCAATTGGCATGCTGATAATTGGTCACCAGTCTGGAATGCCCTTCACAGTGGCGGGTTAATGTGAATGCAGGTGGTGATAGTGGTGGTGGAAGGGAGGGGAGTTGGTGACTGGTGAAGGAAGTTAGGTGTGTGTGTGTGTGTGTGTGTGTGTGTGTGTGTGTGTATGTAGCTAACACACTGATATTATGGCCTTGCTTAACGAAGGTCATCACTGTCTCGTGTCTCTGTTGCCTTATGTTTCGTGGTGTGGCCTGGAACATAACAATACAAGGCTGTGGGTGGGGTGAGAGGGCGAAGTGTGCAGTACCGGGTGTTATTATTTACTCCCTAGATATTAATTACAGATAGACGCCAAGGTAAACACAGGCTGAGTGTCGTGGTGTGTCCTCTATATTCAGCCTTGTGTCGGGGTCATCTGAGGGCGCCACACGAATGAGAGGGTTGGAGGGAGGAAGGGAAAAAGGAGAGAGTCAGGAGGAGAGAATGCAGTACCAGACAGTTATTTATCACGCTTTAAACCAATCACCAGTGTTTGAACATCAGAAACATCCTCCTCTCAAGCCTTCCCAATAACGATAAGATGTCATGCAATCTCTGCCGGGTAGTCTTTCACGAACAATAATATGCGTTTGAAATCGGATCCATTCTATATGATGGTTTTCTGAACTGTGAAGAAATCGCTTAGGGTGAATGACACACACACACACACACACACACACACACACACACACACAGAGGTGGGGGCGGGGGGAATCCAAACCTCACCACAAGGACAAACAAGTTTCCTGTTTTGAACTAAGGGCTGTGATGAGGACAGGACATGATGTAGTGGACACGGCGCCAGCATCTGTGAAAGTGATTTAGTCAGAGTAATGATGTGGTAATGATGAGTGAGATGACGAGGCAAAGAGATGGGTGTTAAGAAGGACTGAACTGTGTTACTTTGAGAGAGAGAGAGAGAGAGAGAGAGAGAGAGAGAGAGAGAGGATAATAGTCAATATATCCTACACCCAAAACCACATACGCATATTCTCACACTTACACCCAGTTCCTCACCCCCTTGCCCCCTTTCGGCATCCATTAACACTCCGGTAAGGTCGTGGAGGCAGGGAGGAGAGAGGAACGAAGAAGAACGGAGAAAAATGAAGAAAAGTGGAAAAGAATGAGGAGGAAGAAAGAGGGAGGAAAAGGGGGTAAGGAGGAAGGAATGACGGGAGAAGAGGAAAAGGGGGGAAGGAATTATGAAAGTAAGAGAGATAATGGTGGGGAGAAGAGGAGAAGCAGAGATGATAAAGAGGGAGAAAGAGAGATAAATAAAGAAAATGTGAGCGCAAAAAATAAATAAATAAATAAATAAAAAGAGAGAGACAAGGGAAGGAAAGAATGAAGGAAGGAGGAAACTGTGTCAAGAAGAGAAACAGCTATTGTGATGAGGGTAAAGGATATGTGATGAATCTGAACTTAGGAAATAAAAGATCAGAGCAAGAAGGAACGGCTACAGACCACTCTCTCTCTCTCTCTCTCTCTCTCTCTCTCTCTCTCTCTCTCTCTCTCTCTCTCTCCACGTAATGGTTCTGATGCCTTGACCTCATTACCAGTACATGCAAAATAAGATCTTAATGACTCAGGTGGAAGATGATTAACGTGTGATAATGCCATAAGGCCCTAAGAGATAGTAATGCTATTCTATTAATCCGTGGCAGGGCTGACCTTACTTAATAAAACCTGGTGTATATAAGTGGCCTTGACTTGCTTTCTCCTCCCACGGCAACTGGTCTGATTTTGGACGAACACAGAGGCGTGGTTTGCCGTGGGGTATAAGTATAGCACATCACGACACACACTGGCTGGCCTTGCAACACTACCCATTAAACTGTTAAGAGTGTGAAGAGCCTAGGGAACAGTGATCATGAGAGACTGCCTAAGGAATGGTGAGTGCGAGCAGCGGCCTAAGAAATGGTGAGCGTGAGAGAGACTAGGAAATGGTGAGCGTGAGAGACAGATTAGAGAAAGATGAGCGTGCAAGAACCTAGGAAATGCTGAGCGTGAGAGAGACTAAGGAATGGTGACTGTGAGTGTGCTTCAATGCGGAATGGTCATTGTGAGAAAATCCTTTGCTAAACTCCGTGGTCTATCATGTTTAGGTGATTGATTTGATCTGATGACCTGATTACAACATATTAGGGCTCTTCTTGACCAGAATTAAATTGCAGATACGATTAACTATCTCTCATAACGCATATTTTTTTTTCAGGAGCAACGAAAGACATGGGAAGTTTCTGTATTCACATGCCCTCGTCCCTGCTGCAAATCAACAACTCTCACTTAATATATTGCCAATGAATCTCCGTCGTGATGTTCCTATTCATGAACACAGAATTACATCTCCCTCTGTTTCCTCCCGCCAAAAACACGTCTTGGATTACCTCGTTATAAGCCAGCAGACACCTTGTTATCTGTCTGGTACTCCTATATGTACTTTCACTACCTCAGTACCTCACTTACCATGCCCACGCCCTTCCGTATCCAATCACCTCCCAAACAGTGAACAAATTTCCAGCCAGGGTCAGGGTCATACAGTCAATCGTACTCAGTTATGGTAACGGGTGATTGGTTGGTGACTCCATGCTACCCTCTGCCGTCCAGCCACATCATCTCTTGCCTCATGCCAGCTTCATCACTGAGGAAAATGCTAATGTGGGGGTGGTGTCTGCAGCCATTTATTACGATATGATGGAGAGGTGCCCTGGCCTGCATATCAAGAAAACATCGACGTCCCCTTCAGAGGGTCTAATGCTTCACACTCCTTAATCGCAGCAGCCATCACACGCACACACACACACACACACACACACATACACACACACACACACACACACACACACACATACACACACACACACACACACACACACACACACACATTTCCGAAATAACAGAGATCATGGTGCTTAGTAGGTCTCCAAACCAAAATGTGTTGAACTACTGTATTTCCTCTGTGTCTTTCTGTCAAACATTTTTTTGCGTGGTGCCATTCCTTTATTTCTTCAGACTTGGCATAATTATTCCTTCGGCTAATAACTCAAGGTATTCTTTTCATTTTCTTTTTTAATTTTTATATATTTTAAAGGGATTAAATGATCGAACTGCCAACCACATAAACACTTAACTTTTGAGATCCTATGATTTTGAAAGTTTGTTAGTCATCATATCAGTCTGCACGGAAGGATGTCCGTGTACGGTAGATGTGTGGAGACCATCTCGCATTGCCTTGGGAATGTTGGCAATTTTGTTTTGAAATCCACGTACCCAAGTGTTTGTAAACTTCGTGCACTGTACGTGCTTGTATGTTGAGTGCTTAAGTACACAAAGGAAAGATGGAGCCTGGGAGAATACAGACAACCTTTGCCAAGAGTAAGTTAATAAGCGTATGACTCCTGTTGGTTATGCTGGTAGGATGGTGTTTGTACTGCGCTCCGTGAAGACGCCGGGTCCATCTTTATAAACAGTGACGGGGGCGAGTCCAAATGTCAGCAAAAGTGGTTGAGTTCCCGGTAGCCATCACTGGCCTCAGTACTAAGAAGGCATTTGGGCCTGATGGAGTCCCTCCTGTTGTCCTCAAGAACTGTGCTTCTGTGCTTACGTCCTGCCTACTGGAGGTAAACTCTTTCGCCTTTGTCCATCAACTTGTACCTTTCCTTTCTGCTGGAAGTTTGCTCTCATTTAGCCTGTCCCAAAGAAGGGCGACTATTCCAAACCTCCTAACTTTCGCCCAGTTGCTTTAACACCTTGTATTTCAAAAGTTTTTGAGTCTGTTCTTAAAAAAAAAAAAAAAATAAAGCATCTTTCCTGTCACAACCTTCTTTCTGATCGTCAGTATGGGTTCCGTCAGGGACGCTCCACTGGCGATCTTCTCACCTACCTTTCAGACTCCTGGTCATCCTCCTTTTATGACTTTGGCGAAAGCTTTGCCATTGCACTTGACATCTCAAAGGTTTTCGATCGAGTCTGGCATAAATCTTTAATTTCCAGACTGCCCTCTTACGGTTTCTATCCTTCTATCTGTGCCTTCATCTCTAGCTTCCTTTCTGGTCGTTCTATAGCCGCTGTTGTAGACGGCCATCGTTTGTCTCCTAGAGCTATCAATAATGGTGTTCCTCAGGGCTCTGTCCTATCACCAGCTCTCTTTCTTTTGTTCATCAATGACCTTCTAAGCTGTACATCTAACCCTATCCACTCACATGCTGATGATTCCACCCTTCACCTTTCCATTCGCTTCCTGCAGCATTCATCTCAGCAGTTACTTCAACAATCAAGGGATGAGGCTATGGCACGCCTAATGTCTGACTTGGCTAGTATCTGTGACTGGGGTAAAAGTAATCTTGTTTTTAATGCATCAAAAACTCTATCAGTCTTACACAATCTTCCACATGAGTATCCTCTAATTTTCAGCAATATCCAGCTTAATCCTGCATCATTTTTAAACATACTTGAGGTTTAATTCTCTCGGGATTTATCTTGGAAAGAACATATAACTTCTCTCGTAAAATCTGCTTCCAAGAGATTAGGTGTGCTAAGCCGACTCCGTACCTTCTTTACCCCTGCACAGTTGTTGACTTTATACACAGGTTTTATTTTATTCTCCCCTGTGTAGAGTACAACTCTCATGCGTGGGGAGGCTCTCCACACACAGCTCTTCTCAACAAGGTGGAGTCAAAGGCTTTTCTTTTCACCAACTCTCCTCCGCTTACTGGAGCACTGTTGCATCTTTACCTTTTTCTAACGCTACTTCAACGGTCACTGTTCCTCTGAACTGTCTGCTTGCATCCCTCCACCTCTACGACAGGCACGTAGCACCCGTCTAGCAACAAACTCTCATCCCTTTTCTGTCCAACTCTCTAATGCAAGAGTTAACCATTACTCCCAGTCCTTCATTTATGCAACAGGTCAACTCTGGAACTGTCTCCCTCTGTCTGTATTTGCTACTTCCTATGATCTCCAGTCCTTCAAACGCAGTGTGTCCAGGCATCTCGAAATGAATGGATCTTGAATTTGGCTCTCCTGTCTTTTTTTTTTTTTTTTGAGGGAGCAGTTTGCAGGCTCCTGGCCTTTGGTTCCTTCTTCCTTGCATAAAAAAAAGTCCAGTCCAAGATATAAACTCTATAAACCCTTACACCTTTATTTCCTGCTCCATATAGTCCTGCCACCACCTTGCTCCTCAGTGTTTACCTAAACACTCCACAAGGCAAGGAAACAAACTCCTTGGGAGACTATAGGGTAACTCTTCACTGATTTTTGAGCGTGTTTAAAGCATGTATTTCTCTATGCAAACATGCCTTAAACATGCACTTATTTGGGGATATACACGTCTCTATATATTAGT
>JAGKTI010012877.1:0-23899 GCA_018397915.1 Birgus latro
CTTCTCCAAATCTAAATATACACAATCCACCCAACCGTCTCTCTCCTGTAGCACATCAATCGCTCTTGAGTAAAAGCTCAACAAGTTGGAAACACATAACCTTCCACTTCTAAATCCAAATTGACTTTCAGTCAAAATATTAATCTCTTCCAGATATTTTATCCAGCTATCTTTCAGAATCTTCTCACACAATTTTGCAACCATGCTGGTTAGGGACACTGGTCTATAGTTCAGGGGTTCTTCCTTGTTTCCTCCCTTGTAAATTGGTACCACATATGCTCTCTTCCATTCCCGAGGCACTTTCCCTTCTTCCAGCGAACACACAATTAAACTGTGAATCTTATCTGCCAGTTGGTCTCTGCATTCCTTCAGTACCCAATTTGAAACTCCATCTGGTCCTGGGGCTTTCCTTACATTTTGAGTTTCCAATAATTTGTACACTTCCTGCACTTCCACTTTTATATCTTTTATCACCACATTCCTAGTCACTCCCTCCCTCTCCACAAACTCCCCTTCATTAGTAAAAACTGATTGGAAACGTTTGTTCATTATTTAAGCTTGCATTGCCGCATCATTGTAGACCTCTCCTCCTACTTTCAGTTTGGTGATTCCTTCCTTTTGTTTCAATTTGCCATTAAGAAATCTATAAAACAATTTGGAAGAAGGAACCAAAGGCCCTGGGCCCACTTACTGTTCCTTCCAAGAAAAAACAAAAACTATACAATAGAGAGCCAAATTCAAGATCCATTCATTTTGAGATGCCTGGACACACTGTGTTTGAAAGACTGGAGAGCATAGGAAGTAGGGAATACAAACAGAGGATGACAGTTCCAGAGTTGATCTGTTGCATAAATGAAGGACTGGGAGTAACGGTTAACTCTTGCATTAGAGAGTTGGACAGAAAAGGGATGAGAGTTTGTTGCTAGACAGGTACTACGTGCCCATCATAGAGGTGGAGGGATGCAAGAAGACAGTTCAGAGGAACAGTGACCATTGAAGTAGCGATAGAAGAGAGATAAAGATGAAACAGTGCGGCGAAGAGACAAAGGATGAAAGGAATCAGTAAGAGGAGGAGAGTTAATGAGACGAAAAGCCTTTGACTCCATCCTATTGAGAAGAGCTGCATCTGGGGAGCCTTCCCACACATGAGAGTTGTACTCCATACAGGGGTGAATAAAACCTGTGTACAAGGTCAACAACTGTGCAGGGGTAAAGAAGGTTCAGAGTCGGCTTAGCACACCTAATCCCTTGGAAGCAGATTTCACAAGAGATGTAATATGTTCTTTCCAAGATAAATCCCAAGAGAATGAAACTTCCCCAAGCATGTTCAAGGATGATGCAGGACTGAGCTGGACATTATTAAACATTAGTGGGTAATCCTGAGGAAGATTCTGTCGGGTTGATAAGTGTAAGAACTGAGTCTTTGATGCATTAAAAATAACAAGATTATTTTTTACCCCAAACAGAGATACAAACCAAGTCAGACATTAGGTGTGCCATAGCCTCATCCCTTGTTTGTTGAAGTAACTGCTGAGATGGACGTTGCGGAAACCGAATGGAAAGGTGAAGGGTGGAATCATCAGCATATGAGTGGATAGGGTTAGATGTACAGCTAAGAAGGTCATTGATTAATAAAAGAAAGAGAGTTGGTGATAGGACAGAGCCCTGAGGAAAACCACTGCTGATAGGTCTAGGAGAAGAACGATGGCCGTCTACCATAGCGGCTATAGAACGACCAGAAAGGAAGCTAGAGATGAAAGCACAGATAGAAGGACTGAAACCGTAGGAGGGCAGATGTCAAGTGCAATGGCAAAGGAGGATGACCAGGAGTCTGAAAGGTAGGTTAGAAGATCGCCAGTGGAGCGTCCCTGACGGAACCCGTACTGACGATCAGAAAGGAGGTTGTGACAGGAAAGATGCTTTAAGATTTTTCTGTTAAGAAATTACTTGAAAACTTATGAGACACAGGATGTTAAAGCAATTGGACGATAGTTAGAGGGTTGCAAATGGTCACCCTTCTTTGGGACTGGCTGAATGAGAGCAAACTTCCAGCAAGAAGGAAAGGTACAAGTTGAGAGACAAAGGCGAAAGAGTTTACCTAGGCGGGGTGTAAGCACAGAAGCACAGTTTTTGAGGAAAACAGGAGGGAATCCATCTGGCCCATACGCCTTGTTAGTATTGAGGCCAGTGATGGCAGAAAATACATCAGCTGAAGAAACTTTAATGTCAGTCAAGAGGAAGTCAGAGGAGGGAAGTGATGGTGGAACAGCACCAGAATCGTCTAAGCTGGAATTGGAGGAGAAAGTCTGAGCGAAGAGATCTGCTTTATCAGTAGAAGAAATAGCTACAGAGCCATCAGAGTAGAAAAGAAGAGGGAAAGATGATGAGGTAAAGTTGTTGGAAAGGTTTTTGGAATGGAATGGAATGGAATATGAAATTTAGGCCGAAGGCCAAGCACTGGGACCTGAGAGGTCATTCAGCGCTTTGATGAGTGAAGTATGAAAGATGATGGTTTAAAAGAATGAGTTTAAAAAAGGGGAAAACTACTATACAATAATTATACAAAATCGTAGGTAAAATGAAAACAGATGTAGACAGCAAGCCCTAAAACATAACTATGACAACACTAATCATAGCTTGTAGTACAGCTCTGTCTCCATTAAAAACGCCATAAGGCTAGAAACATTTGCCCTATTACCTAAAACAACTGATAGGGATCTCCTATTTGTTAAAAATTTCACTCGAGAACGGGCGTAGATCGGACAGTCCAATAAAATATGTCTGCAAGTTATTGTGACATGACAGATGTCACACTGAGGTGGGATCCCTCGGTCCACTAGGAACCCATGAGTCAAACGCGTATGGCCAATTCGCAGCCTAGTCAGCCTCGTCTCAAAACCCCGACAAGCCTGAGAAGAGGATGACCAGGCATAGACCGAAGGCCGGATCTCTTTATACTTCGAGTTATTGGCCAGGGAGGGGGAAGCCCATCTCGCCTGCCACTCAGACCAAACAAAGTTATGGATAACGGTCTTCATATCAGAATAGGGAACCTTATTATACCCTACAGAAGGAAGAGAACATGCGGATTTTGCCTCTTTATCAGCGAACTCGTTCCAATAAAGATTAACATGAGACGGTATCCAGCAGAACAAAACCAATTTATACTTTGCAGCCAGGCGCCAAAGCCAAGACTGAATCTTCCTTATTATAGGATGGAATGTATTAAACTGCTTAATGGCGGTCAAGCTTCCGTAGGAGTCTGAATATATTGTGAACGTCTTTCCCGGCATTGAGTAAGCCACTTCAAGAGCCTTCTCGATAGCAGTTAGTTCAGCAGTAAGAACAGAGGCATTGTTTGAAAGCCGTCCAATGCGTACACCCCCTTTATGGACAACAGCAAAACCTACACCAAGTTGTGACTTTGAGCCATCTGTATACAACTTTACTGAATCCCTGTGGAGGAGATCATGGCGCAAAAACTTCGATTTAATTTCTGCATCCGAAGAGGTTTTCCTACATATGGTTTTGGGACACACATTAGGTTTCGGAATGAGCCAAGGAGGAAGATTGCTGTAGCTTACTGGTTCAATCTTTTGCTCCCTCAGTGATGCGTCACCCACAGGTAGCATACGAATCTGAAAAGGTATAGAGGCTCTTGGGCCACAGAACTTTGACGAGTCACATTGCAACAGAACATCAACACGAGGATTGGTGTAACGACTGCTCTTGATTCGCACAATGTAGCGAAGCCCTAACTCATGCCTACGTAAGTCCAGAGGAAGCTGGTCTGTATCTACGTATAAACTCTCCACAGGGGAAGTGCGGAAGGCACCAGAGCACGCTCGTAGACCCGTATTGTGGAGCACATCAAGCTCATGAAGTTTAGTCTTACAGGCAGAGGAATAAATTTGGCAAGCGTAGTCAATCTGTGATCGGCATAAAGAGTTATAGAGCTTGATAAGGGAGTTCCTATCTGCACCCCATTGAAGACTAGAGACCACTCTAAGGATATTCAATGATTTCTTAACTTTAAGCTTCAGATAATCAATGTGCTGTGACCAAGAGAGACGAGAGTCAAAGATCATGCCCAGAAACTTAATCTCCTTCTCAAAAGGGATGATGTCATCGTTTAACTTTAAGTGTGGGACAACCTCCTGGCATGTGCTTCTAGTGAAGCGGACTGCAACAGTCTTGGAAGGTGAAAAGCAAAAACCATTATCATCAGCCCAACGACAAATAGTATTTATGGACTTTTGCAAGTGATGACTAATCTCAACTGCATCGTAGCCGGACACACAAATTGCCAAATCATCAGCATATACGGAGCCCAGCACAGGGCGGGAAATCTGATCGAGAACACCATTGATAGCCACTGCAAAACAGGTGACACTAAGAATGCTGCCTTGGGGAACACCCTCCTCTTGCCTATAAGGACTGGATACAACATTTCCGACACGAACCTTAATGTAGCGTTCCGACAAGAAGGAGCGGATAAAACGAAACATATTTCCCTCAATTCCATATCGAGACAACTGAAGAAGAATACTAGTGTGCCTGGTTGTGTCGTACGCTTTCTCAAGGTCAAAAAACACCCCAATTGTCTGACAATGGTTGGCAAAGCTTTGCTGGATATTGTTTGAGAGGATCAGAAGGGGGTCTAATGTCGAACGGTTCTTCCGAAACCCAAACTGGTAGGGAGAAAGCAGCTTTTCGGATTCTAAGTACCACATTAACCTTGCATTAACTAGCTTTTCCATCATCTTACAAACACAGCTTGTAAGTGCGATAGGCCTATAGGAGGTAGCCAAAAAAGGATTTTTGTTTGGCTTGCTGATGGGGATAATGAGGGAAACTCTCCAACTGGCAGGGAAAATGCCCGATTCCCAAATTTTGTTAATAATCTTTACGAGGAACTTTGTAGCCACAACAGGCAAATTTGTGAGCATTGAATAGAGGATGTTGTCCTCACCTGGAGACGTAGAGGTAATCGATGACAGCACGTCTTCCAGTTCCCTGAGTGTGAATGGAGCATTATAGGCAGCATTGCAAGAAGATGAAGAAGGTGGAGGCATGTCAGGAATACCATTCCCTGATATTAGAGAGGACTTGGAGACATCAGCAAAATGCCTCCCTAAGGTCTCCGCAACCTCAGCAGGATCAGTAAGGAGGTCGCCACCTATTTTCAATGTCGGAGTGGGAGATGGGATGAATTTGCCTGAAAGCTTTCTAATTTTCCTCCATATAACCCTAGAGGGGGTCTTGGAGTTAATGCCGTTGATGTAAGATATCCAAGAATCCCGCTTAGCCTTTCGAAAGTAGCGACGTTGCTTTGCCATGGCACGTTGGTAAATTTGGCGCGTGGCAGCTGAGCCACTGGTCTTGTAACGCCGATAACATTTCCTCGTAATTTTCCTTAGTATGGCACAGGTTTTATTCCACCAGGGGACCGCAGGTCGATGCGGTTTACCTTTCGACATAGGGATGGCCTCACGGGCACTGCCCATAATTGCAGCAACAAAATAATCATAGGCTTCCAAGTGACTAGAGAAGGACTCGAAAGGCCTTGCCAGAAGTATACCATTTTTATAATTCAACCAATCAGCCTCCCGCTCCCTCCACCTAGGAGAGGAATAAGCAGGGACATTTTTCACATACTTTAAATGGATTGGATAATGGTCGCTTCCATGCAGAAAAGGGTTTACTGACCAGTGAAAATCCATAAGGATGGAAGGAGAACACAAGCTCAAGTCAATAGCGGAGGAAGCTCCGCTACAGACATTATGGTAAGTCGCAGAGCCATCATTATAAACCGAAATATTATACGATTGGAGTATGTCATCCATAATCCTCCCACCAACATCCCAAATTGTACCACCCCACAGTGGATTATGGGCGTTAAAGTCCCCAAGAAGGAGGAAGGGAACAGGAAGCTGACGGATTAAGTCTTCGATGTCCTGCTTACTGAAGCCACCACGAGGTGGAAGGTACAAGGAGCATACCGTGAGTGAATATTCCAATACAACTGTAACAGCAACAGCTTGAAGAGTTGTCTGCAACTGAACCAAGGAGTGCTGCAAGGACCTGTGAACAATTATTGCTGCACCCCCATGCGCCCGATTACCTGGCGGAGGGGGAGACCCGTGAAAGACGTAATTCAATCCAGGATTGTATACCTCAGAGCCCAACATGGTCTCCTGGAGACAAACAAAACCTGGATCAAAGTCATGAATCAGAACTTTTAGTTGCTCAGACCTAGAGCGAAGACCCTTACAGTTCCATTGCAGGATATCAGAATGGAACGTTACTTGCTAATGATAGGAGCCCCAACCTTTCCTTTATGCGGTTGGGAAGATGAAGGCACACGTTTGATATTAGGGTGCAAGGACAGATGACTGCTCCTCACAGACTTGTCTGCATTGGATTTGGTGGCTGGAAACTTAGAAGTCTCAGACGAAACAGACACGGGTTTTTGTCGCCTCGGGAGGGGATGGACAGCTGAATCAGGCATTACAGGGGGGTCAGAGACAGAATGTAAAGGAGAGGCATCCATCAAACGGTCATCAAGTGGACAGTCCTTATCAAGATTTGAGAACTTATTGGATAGTAGCATAACACCAGTATCCGTAGGGGGAGAAGAGTTCCGGGACCTCTTAGAACGGGGAGGACAAGTGAAGTCATTGTCAGCCTTTGCATTCGGAGTACGAGAGTGCTCCCTCACAGAGGGAGCAATCGAACTCTGCTTTCTAATTGCCTTTGAAGGACGAGGTGACAACGACATTGCTTGAGAGTGCTTCCCCACAGAGGGAGCAACTGCACTCCGCTTACTGACGGCCTTTGAAGCACGGGGAGACAACGATAGTGCTCGAGAGAGGTCCCGCTCAGAGGGAGCAACCACACTCTGCTTACTGACGGCCTTTGAAGTATGAGATGACAATGACTGGGCAGAGGACGACCGAGAAAATGATGGACCCTTACCGGAGACAACACCAGTACCACGAAGGGCTTGGGATGAATGCAAATCTGAAGTTAAAAGACCAGGAGAGGACTTGTCACCAGAAGCTGGAAGAGGCTTGGCGGGGAACTAAGAATTGTTCTGCTTAGGGCTGCTAGTAGTAGTGTGAGGAAGTTGAGGGGACTTTCCGTCAAAACGATGAGATAGAAACCCTTGGACGACATTTGAAAATTTGGAGCTAGGGTGTTTGTGGGCCGTCAACAACCGATGCCGAGCACTTCCATAGCTAATATGCTCATTGTCTGCGAGCAAAATGATTTCCTGCTCGAACTGGTACCGCAGGCACGTTTTTGAATTTGGAGAGTGATCACCACCACAATGCTTGCAGAACTTAGAGTGAAAGGTTTTTGGCAAGGTGCCAAAAGGACCAAGAAGAATTCGAGTTGGAGAGTTGAGAACATTTAGCACAGATGAAATTAGTTTTAGCAGAGCTAAGAAAAGACTTAGTACGATTCTGGGCAGAAATATAAAAAAGATGTGATTCAGGGGTGAGCTGGCTCCAGTACCTTTTATAGGCCCTCTCCTTGTTGCAGACAGCATCAGAACAAGCGTGATTAAACCAAGGCTTTCTTGCATTAGTCGGAGGATATGAAAAAGGAACGTATGCTTCCATGCCCTAGAGAATAACCTCCGTAATGAGCAAGGCACATACAGAGGGCTCCCGGCCATGGAAGCAATAATCATTCCAAGGAAAATCAAAGAAGTACTGCCTGAGGGCCTCCCAATCTGCAGCTCCAAAGTGCCACAGACAGCGTTTCTTTGGAGGGTCCACAGGCCGTACTGGAGCGATAGGACAGGTTAAGGTAATAAGGTTATGATCGGAGGAGCCCAAAGGAGAGAAAAGATTAACAGTGTAAGCAGAAGGATTAGTTGTTAGGAAGAGGTCAAGTATGCTGGAACTCTCTCCAAGGCGGTCAGGGATACGGGTAGGATGCTGTACAAGCTGCTCTAGGTCATTAAGGATAGAAAAGATGTAGGCTTGTTCACCAGGTGCATCAGTGAAAGGAGAGGAGAGCCAAAGGTGGTGGTGAACACTGAAATCTCCTAGAATGGAATTTCAGAGAAAGGAAAAATGGATAGAATGTGTTCCATCGTAGAAGTAAGATAGTCAAAGAATTTTTGATAGTCAGTAGAATTAGGAGATAAGTAAACAGCACAGATACATTTAGTCAGAGAATGACAGGAGAGCTGAAGCCAGAGAGTAGAGAATTCAGAAGAATCAAGTTCAGGAACACTAAAGCAAGATACTGTAGATCGTTGCGTACATATACGCAACAGCCACCTTTGGCTTTGAAATGAGAATAGAGAAAGTAGAAGGATACAGGAAAGGGTTTGCTGTCAGCTGCCTCAGATAGCTGAGCCTCAGAGAGGAAGAGAAGGTGAGGTTTAGAGGAGAAGAGATGGTGCTCAACAGAACGAAAGTTAGAGGAAAGGCCGCGAATATTAGAGAAATGAAGGAGTGAGTCAGACAGTGGTTCCAGGCAGCTCCTAGAGTCATCACCGGGAGAGGGGTGTGTATACTTACCTAATTGTGATATACAGGAAATGAGCTACGCTCGTGGGGTCCTGTCTCTGTTTCTCAGTAAGTCAAATTTTGCCTTAAACTCATTTCAGTTTTTAGACTGGACGATCTCTTTGTCCAGGCTACTCCACAGGTCTATGCATCTATAAGGAAAACTATATTTCTTGATGTCCTTCAAGCAGCTTGGCTTCTTTAGTTTCATTCCGTATCCCCTAGTTACCCTCTCATCCCAAACAAACAGATTTTCTCTGTCAATTTTATCTACTCCTATCACGGTCCTGAATACTGCAATCATGTCGCTCCTCTCTCTCCTTTCCTCTAAGGAAGGCAAATCCAGCCTCTCTCTGTACGACAAATCTGCCAGACTGGGGACCATCTTGGTTGCTGTTCTTTGTATTCTGTGTGTGTGTGTAACTCACCGGGTCGGTCAGGATCACTTGATGGTAGTGATCGTCAGCTTTTACCCTCCCGGAAGGGAGCTGAGAGCTCATATAGTCCGATCTATGGGCAAGGCTGTGACCTTCACACATGCATACACCCATCCCCTTGCTCAAGGGGGACAGTAACCACCCACTTCGTCAGTGAAACTTTTCGCAACCTGAGCAAGGCGCGAACTCCCGTCTACCAGATGGCAAGCGAGAACGCTACCACTGCGCCAGCGAGCGGTGTGTGTGTGTGTGTGTGTGTGTGTGTGTGTGTGTGTGTGTTCTTAACTTACCTAATCGTTCTTAGCTGATTGTATCTTTACAGGAATGAGCCAAGCTCGTACTGTTCTGTGTATTAAACCATGTTTATCATACATATCCTTATATTTGTTAATAGTTTTGGCAAACACTTTTTCCTTCACTAGTGCATTCCACTGATCAATTGCCCTATTTGGGAAACTAAATTTCCTTAAGTCTTTATCACCTCACTTTTTACGCAGTTTTTTGCAGTGCCCTCTTGCTGATGCTTCTCCATAAGTTATATATTCATTTATGTCTATTTTCTCCTTTCCTGATATGCATTTATATAGCATAATCATGTCTCCTCTTTTCCTTCTCTCCTGTAGTATTGGCAGATTCAGTTTTTCTAGTCTATCTTTGTAGCTTAGATCCCTTAAGCTTGGTACCCATCTTGTAGCGGCTCTTTGAACTTTTTCAATCTTATCTGTGTGTTGTTTGAGATGAGGATTCCAGACTACTGATGCATACTCCAGGGCTGGTCTGATGAATGATGTTATTATCTTTCTCAGCATGTCTTCATTTATGTATGTGAATGCTATTCTCATGTTTGCAAGCAATGTACAGTATACATATTCCATACCTTCTCACTGATGTGGTCAGCCGGAGATAGTCTGTTACTGATAATCAAACATAGGTCCTTCTCTCTTTATGATATGAGTAGGGTTTTACTTCCTAACTTATAATCCCAATCTGGTCTTTTTCCACTTTTTCCAAACTTGATTACATGGCACTTGACCACATTGAGTTCCATTCATGAAGTTTACTTAATTCTTGTTGTAGCTCTTTACAAGAGTCTGTATTAGCAATTCTCTTTTGTATTTTTGCATCATCAGCAAACATATTCAGATAGCTTTCATTTCCAGTGTTACTATCTATGTCATTTATATACACTAAAAACATAAGTGGTGCCAGCACTGAGCCCTGTGGAACTCTGTTAGTCACCTCCCTCCATGATGAGTAATTTCCCCCTCTGTACTGTTCTTATTTCCCTTTTTCTGAGAAAATATTGCATCCAACAGTCCAGTTTACCTTGGACTCCTCCTTGATGATACAGTTTCCATAAATATCTTTGGTGCAGTACTCTGTCAAATGCTTTCTTGAAATCTAGATAGATACTGTCCACCCACCCTTCTCTATATTTCTGCAACTCTGTCATAGTACCTTAATAGGTTAGTAACACAATTTTCCCTTTCTACAACCAAACTGCCTTTCTGTTATCATATTGTTTTCTTCTAGAGGTTTACCCAAACTTTTCTTATCAGCTTTTCCAGTATCTTACTTACAACACTGGTTAGTGATACAGGTCAACAGTTGAGTGGATTTTGTCTATTTCCTTTCTTGAATAAGGGAACAATGTTTGCTTTCTTCCAAATATCAGGTAGTTTACCCTGACCCAAGGATTCCTTGAATATTAAAGATAACTGTCTAATTCTTTGCACATTCATGTAGCACCCAACATGAAATTTTGTCAAGACCATTTGCTTTTCTTTTGCCTAATTTACTTAACTCCTCTTGTATTTCTTTTTCCAATACAATATTTGTATATCTGGCAATATGTATGGGCAAGCACATTCCAAGTCATCCCTCTCAAAATTATTTTCTTCTGTAAAAACTGATTGGAAATTCTTATTTAGTGCATCACAAATACCTTTCTCTTGTGAATAGATGATCCCCTCATCCGTAATGGATTATATCTGATCTTTTACTTTGGTTGTGCTTCAGATGTAGCAGTAAAATAGCTTCAGCTGATCACTACTTTTATTCATGATGTCTTCCTCAAACTGTCTTTGGGCTTCTCTCCTTATTCTTGTACAGTATAATCATTTCTTACCTGTTTATTGTTGTTATATGCCCTCTCACTATTGTGTCTTCTGTATCTATTCCAGAACAAGTCCTTTTATTCTTTTGATTTTTTATATTCTTTATAAAACCATTTCTTTATTTTCATTTCTGCTTCTCTGTGTTGAGGGATGTGATTTTGGACTCCTATTTCATAAATTCACAGAATTTTCTATATATAAAATTTAAATCTTGTCCTCTAAGCTCTTTTTCCCAATCTATTTCTAAGAAGTATTTCTTTAGGTCATGACAGTTGCCCTTTTTGTAGTTTAGGCTCTTTTTGTAACTTTCATTACTGTTAACTATGTCATATACAATGCTGAAGTTGCAATTTAATACTGCATGGTCGCCGTTGCCGAATGGAGGGTGATACATTATACTGTCAATATCATTTTCCTGATTAGCAAATATAAGATCTAGTACTTATGGTACATCAAGTCCTCTTTTTCTGGTGTTTTCCTTTACATGTTGTGTTAAGAAAAACTTCTGCACAAGGCCCAGGAGCTTTTGGTCCCAACAGCTTTCATGGCTTTTTAATACCTAGAGTATTTCCATTTATATTTGTATTGAAATCTCCAGTTAATATAATTCTTTCAGATTTCTCCTCCATTCTATGTAGTAACACTCTTAAACTCTGAATTGTACTCTCTGCCAGGTCTTCATATTTGCCCCTTTCTCAAGTGTTTGATCTGGCTGGCATGTATAAATCTGCCACAATTACTTTCCCTTCAGAAGTATTAATCTCTACTGCAATCAGTTCTACTTGTGAGGGTATATCTAGTTCTATTTCTTTGACCTGTAGATTTTTCTTTGTTAATATTATAATTCCTCCTCCTTCTTTTAAGTTCCTATCTCTTCTCCATATACTGTATTCCTCTAGGTTTAGGATATCGTTTTATATCTTTGGTGTTAATTTTATTTCAGTTAGGGAAATAATACGTGGTTCATTTTCTTTGATATACTCATTCATATCTAATAATTTAGATACCATTCCATCTACATTTGAGTACGTCAACTTAACCCGTTGAGAGCAACAGGCCTCATTTGGGACTCCTCTGAGTCGAAAGTGATAGACCTCAAATGAGCGTGATTTTCAGAGGTGTACCAAAACTACGCCACGAGGAGTAGGTGGCTGAAAGTTGTATGGGAAATAGTGGCAGGTGGCAACTCTCGATACCACCCACACACTGCCCCATATATGCTCAGAATACGCGTGCGCGCATGCGCAGACACTATGAAGTGAGCGCACACGTAAATTTTCCTCCCGTGATGCCGCCAACCCCACAACAGGCGCTTGGGGATTTGCACACACACACACACACACACACACACACACACACACACACACACACGAGAGAGAGAGAGAGAGAGAGTTACGAGTAAATTGTATAATAAATGTATGCTTTTTTGGCAGTGCGTAAGGTAATTTATCGAAGTTAGAGAGAAAGAGAGAGAGAGAATAAATACAGGAATGACAGAACCAGCATCCCTTGAAATGACGAAATAAGGCATAACATCGGTCCCTCTTTCTTTCTCTCATTCTCCAATCCCTCTCTCCTCTCTCGGAAAGAGAGAGAGAGAGAGTTACGAGTAAATTGTATAATAAATGCATGCTTTTTTGGCAGTGCGTAAGGTAATTTATTGTAGTTAGAGAGAGTGAGAGAGAATACAAGAATGACAGAACCAGCATCCCTTGGAATGACGAGATAAGGCATAACATCGGTCCCTCTTTCTTTCTCTCATTCTCCAATCCCTCCCTCCTCTCAGAGAGAAAGGGAGAGAGAGAGAGAGAGAGAGAGAGAGAGAGAGCGAGAGAGAGAGAGAGAGAGAAGCATATAAGTAGAGTGTAACGAACAGTGACCACTACACACCGCAGACCACCCATACNTTTGGCGCACGGCGCCGAACAGCTGTGTTTACATTGCATTCTCACAGTCGTCTCCCCCTCCCGCCACTCTGACAGTTGCCTCTGAACTACCATGAGTTTTTGTTAAACAGTCATAATTCGCAGTGCTAAGGATTAAGTGCAGTTCAACACTGGATTACTGTACATGCTTCAAGAGCATTTTCACCACTGTCAGAGCTTTAGAGGTGGGGTAAACAACCTCCACAGACATGCAAGTACAGTACACTGTCAACTGCCAAATATTTTTGATAATCACTCCTAAATCCTCATTCTATGGTTACATTTTATTTACTTCATGCTTTGTGTCCCATATTTGAGTGCATAGGCTATGAAAAAGGTGATTTTCTCAGTGATTACCATGCCTCTTACATACGTTCACTATCTAGTCAACTGGTGAGCATCACCTGTAAACCTATAAACCATCATTTTCTGGTAAAAACTTATTTATTTCATGCATTGTATCCCATATTTTAGTGCATAAGATGTGAGAAAGGGTGATTTTCTTAGTGACTGTCATGTCTCTTACATAAGTTCACTAGTCAACTGGTGAACATCTCTGGCATTCTCACCTGTAAACCATCATTTTCTGGTAACAATTTATTTATTTCATGCTTTATATCCCATATTTCAGTGCATAAGATGTGAGAAAGGGTGATTTTCTTAGTGACTGCCATGTCTCTTACATACGTTCACTATCTAGTCAACTGGTGAACATCTCTGCCTTACTCACCTCAAAATCATCATTTTTGGTTAAAATTCAATTAATTCATGCTTTGTGTCCATTATTTATGTGAATGGGGCCTTAAATAAGTGCTATTCATGTCCGGTAGGGAGGTAGGTAGGTGGTTTTCTGATTTAGGTTAGGTTAGGTTAGGGTCAGGAATGACTGGTGCTGGAGCTTCAGGGCCACTATCCGGACAAGACCACTTTCCGGTCATCCCTTTGGCTCTCTTACAACGGATAGTGAGGGGATTACTGTCAATGTATGCTTTTTCGGCAGTTCGTAAGGTAATTTTTCACAGTTTGAGTGAGAAAGACAGAGAGAGGGTTGATTATACAGTAATCACATGATCCTTACTACCTCACCGTGGGTTGTGGGTTGCTTGCGCCACCAGCTGTTCATCTTCTGGCCATTTTATTTCACCACCACGTGACTTTGTGTGGTCATATATATATATTGCTGGATGTGCGCGAACATTTCCAAGACGATGATGTGTGTTTCATTCAATCCTGTAAGACTCAAAATTTCGACCAAGTTGTCGCTTGGCGGCAGGTACATAAGAAACCACTGGTTGCTCTCCACGGGTTAATCATCTTGTTTACATACTTGGCGTGACTTGAGTCTACTACCTTCCTCCTTTTATATACCACTTTCATACCTGCAATCCAATTATTTTGTAAAAAAATGTATTCTTCTCCTCCTCTGATCTTGCCTTGTTCTCTGTTCTTGCCTCCTCCCTCTTCTCTTTTGGTAATCCCAGTTCCTCTTGAGTTAGGCATCTTTTTATCCATATATTTTTTAACTCAACTCTCTCCATACATTTGTTTGCATTTTTTAGTATCTCCTCCACAGTATTAACACTCTGGAAGGTTACTTTCAGGGGCCTTATTTCTCTCATATTTCCCTAACCTTTTGTGTTCCTCTATGTCTTTATTACAGATTTCCTCTGATACTTCCTTCAGTATGCTAATTACATTTGCCAGCTCCTTTTTGTCCCTCAAAATCTTGTTTCTTTATTTCTTCCTCATCTGTACCAGTGATTACTATAGATTTGTTGATATCTGCTGAATCTTTGACCAATTATGGACTGTTTTGGATCATTTTTTTCACTTCCTTTTTAATGCCCTTTTCTTCAACTCTTGTTTCTAGGTCTTTCTTTACTTTCACCATTTCCACATACGTAGCTTCCACATCACTTTTGTAGCTCTGCATCGCTTCATTCACCTGGGTTATCTTCTCCTCAATATCACTGCTCTGATCTGTCAGACAGCTTGCTTGCCTGATTGTCTCTGTTTCATTTCTGAACTCTTCCATAATACTCATGGTTGACAACTGTGCTTGCCATTTCACTAGTCTTCATTCTAAGTAAACCCACCTCGACTGACAGCTTATCTATTGTTGTGACTTTCTTGTTTACTTCCCTTACTAATTTTTCATTTTCCTCCTTCTGCATGTGCAATTGCTTCTTAATTTCATCCATTTCACTCTTAAATGCCTTCTCTAATCAGTGTACCTGTTCTACCAGCTTACTGAACGTCTCCATTTCAACCAGTTCCTGGTAGAAATCATCATCCTGTTTTCTACCTTTACCCCATTTCTTAACTTCTTCCAAATTTACTTTACTTAAGATGGTGGTCATCTTGGGGTACTAAGAGAAAGATTCTACTTACAAGTATGCATTCCTTGGTGAACGCAGCAGACAAAACAGTAAACAGCTGATGAGCTTGCTCGGCACATTCCTGCACTTTGTTGTATTCTGTTATTTGAGCAACACTTTTACTTAAACTTCCTCTCTTATATTAGCACACCATTTAGTTTACCCTAGTACAGAGCTTGACTCATAAAAAGACACTACAGTATTTAGGTATGGCCAGTTGTGGCCAAGGTTTTATGTGTGTGTGTGTGTGTGTGTGTGTGTGTGTGTGTGTGTGTGTGTGTGTGTGTGTGTGTGTGTGTGTATTTACCTAATTGTGATATACAGGAAATGAGCTACGCTCGTGGGGTCCTGTCTCTGTTTCTCAATAAGTCAGATTTTGCCTTAAACTCGTTTAAGTTTTTAGACTGGACGATCTCTTTTTCCAGGCTATTCCACAAGTCTATGCATCTATACGGAAAGCTATATTTCTTGATGTCCTTCGAGCAGCTTGGCTTCTTTAGTTTCATTCCGTGTCCTCTTGTTACCCTCTCATCCCACACAAACAGATTTTCTCTGTTAATTTTATCTACTCCTATCATTTTCCTGAACACTGCAATCATGTCGCCCCTCTCTCTCCTTTCCTCTAAGGAAGGCAAATCCAGCCTTCCCAGCATCTCTCTGTATGACATATCTGCCAGACTGGGGACCATCTTGGTTGCTGTTCATTGTATTCTCTCAATCTTGGTTATACCTTTCTTTTTGTGTGGGAACCACACTACTGCTGCATACTCTAACCTGGGGCGGATCATGGCCACTATCAATTTTTTCATCATCTCCTCATCCATGTAATGAAATGCCACTCTTATATTGGTCAAGAGTTTATATGTCTCTCTAACTATCTTATTTATGTGCTTTTCAGGTGACAAACTATCCTGGACCAGCACTCCCAAATCTTTCTCTTCTCGCTTTTCTAATTGGTTCATTACCCATCAAATAATTCAATGATGGCCTCTTGGTACTTTTACCCATTTCCAATATTTTGCATTTTTTTGCATTGAATTTCATTTCCCACATCCTGCTCCAGTCATGTATCCTATCCAGATCCTTCTGTAGCATTTTACAGTCCTCTTCAACCTCTACCTTTCTCAAGATCTTTGCATCATCAGCAAACAGGCTTGCGTAACTGTTCACTCCATCTACCATATCATTTATGTAAATCAGGAACATTACTGGTGCCAACACCGAGCCCTGTGGGACACACTTATTACTTCCCTCCATCCAGATGTCCTGTCCTTTATTACTGTCCTCATTTGTCTGTCACTCAAAAAGTCTCTCATCCATTCCAGGAGGCTTCCCTTCAGTCCTCCGATATGCTCTAATTTCCATATTAGTCTCATCGAAGGCCTTCTCCAGATCTAAGTACACACAATCCACCCAACCGTCTCTCTCCTGTAGCACATCAAACGCCCTTGAGTAAAAGCTCAACAAGTTGGAAACACATGACCTTCCACTTCTGAATCCAAACTGACTTTCAGTCAAAATATTCATCTCTTCCAGATATTTTATCCATTTATCTTTCAGGATTCTCTCTCACAATTTCGCAACCATGCTGGTTAGGGACACTGGTCTATAATTCAGGGGTTCTTCCTTGTTTCCTCCCTTACAGATTGGTACTACATTTGCCTTCTTCCATTCCCAAGGGACTTTCCCTTCTTCCAAGGAGCACACAATTAAATTGTGAATCTTATCCGCCAGTTGTTCTCTGCATTCCTTCAGTACCCAATTAGAGACTCCATCCGGTCCTGGGGCTTTCCTTACATCTTGAGTTCCCAGTAATTTATATACTTCCTGCACTGCCACTTTTTTATCTTTTATCACTACATTTCTAATCACTCCCTCCCCGTCCCTTTCCTTAGTGAAAACCAATTGGAAACATCTGTTCATTTTTTCAGCTTGCATTACTTCATCCTTGTAGACCTCTCCTTCTACTTTCAGTTTGGTGATTCCTTCCCTTTGCTTCAATTTGCCATTAACAAATCTATAGAACAATTTGGGTTCATCCTTACATTTGTCAATTATACCTTTTTCAGAGTTCCTTTCTTCCTCTCTGTGTATTCTTGTATATTCATTTCTAGTTCTTTTATATTCTTCCTTTACTCTGTTATTACCTCTCTTTCTCCATTTGTTCCATGCCATGTCCCTCTCTTTTTTCGCTATCATACACCTTCTATTAAACCACTCCTTTTTCCTGTTTTCTTTCCCACTTGCTCTTGGCACATATTTTTCCACTCCCAAATTGTAGAGGTCTAAAAAGATATCCCACTTCCTCTGTATCTCTCTTGTTTCTCCGAATTTTCTCCAGTCTGCATTTTCGAAAAAAAAATTCAATTCTGCAAAGTTTGTTTTCCCAAAGTTTTATCTTCCTTCCCTGTAAAGCTCATCTCTTGGCACCACGTTCCCTATTATCATCTGGAACTCAATGACCACATGATCACATTTTCCTGTAGGACACAGATAATTTAAAGATTCAATTACATCAGGTTCTTTGGATAGTAGCAAATCTAATCTTGCTGGTGTGTCATCACCTCTGAATCGTGTCTCTTCTTTGACCCACTGCGTCATTACATTATTCATTGCTATATTTAACAATTTAGTGCCCCACGAATCTTCGCTGCCTGCTGAGTCCCATTCCTCCCAGTTCACCTCTTTACAATTAAAGTCACCCATTAGGATTATATTGTTGCTTTTCTTGATCACTTTCTGTAGATAACTAACCATGTCTGACAACATCTCGGGGTATTCATCGTCATTCCATGCTCTCGTCTTAGGGGGAACATTGACCACTGCCATCTCTCTCTCGATAACTAACCATGTCTGACAACATCTCCTGGTATTCATCGTCATTCCATGCTCTCGTCTTAGGGGGAACATTGACCACTGCCATCTCTCTCTTACCATTCCCCCCAGTTTCTAATTTCATATTTATCGCTTCAGCCCTGCCCTCTGCCATTTCCACCATATCTACATTTATATTGTCCTTCACTGCTATCATCACTCCTCCTCCCGTTTTTTCTTTTCTGTCTCTTCTCCATAATTTGTAACTCCCGTCTCCCACATGAATATCAATATCTTCATTCAATTTAGTCTCTACAAAGCACATAACATCAAGTTTGTGTACCCTCAAAAAATCATTGATTTCTAACCTTGCCGATATTAGTACATCAATGTTTGTGTATGCCACTTTCAAACTTTTTTCATCGTTTTTTATACTCTCTTCTCTCATTCCCTCCGTCGGTACCACTTTCTCAATTTCTGGTCCATAACTCTCCAATAGAACTCTGTCTTCTCTTCCTCCGTTCACTGTTCATTTTTTATCTTTGCTTCCTTTACTAACTCCTTTAATTTAGCTCTTTCCTCTTCGTTTGCATCTCTCCTAATCCAAACATTTTTAAACCCCTCTTTATCTGATAATTTCCATGTTCTACTTATGATTTCATTCACTATTACTTGGGACTTAAACTTTACTTTCAAAGGCCTTGCCCCACCATCCTCGTACTTTCCTAACCTAAACACTTCTTCAGTCTCTTCTTGGGCTTCATTGTTTCCCTCCATAACCAGTGATATTATTTCTTTAGCCTTGCTCAGTTCCTCTCTCACTCTTTCAGATCTTACTGTCATTCGTTTTTCTTTTATTCCTGAGATTATCACACATTTTTTCTTGTCTGCTACATCCCTGACCAAAGATTCTCTACTTCTTCGTACTCTGACCACTTCCTTCTCCACTTTTTCCTTACTCTGTTGTTTTATGATCTCCTTCAAATTTATATTTCCTTCCTCCTGTATTTTCTTCCACCCCTTATGTTGCTCCTTGATTTCCTGAATGTGCTCATCTTGCCTCCTCGATTTTGATTCGTACTCATCTAGTTTACTTTTTATTCTGTCCCTTTCTTCTTCTAACTTCTTATTCTCCCTCTTGAGCTGTTTTATTTCATTTGATGCGGATTCATTACTCACCTTTAATTCTGTGACTTCTTTTTCTTGTTCATCACTACGTGTGCTAACTTTTTCCAGTTTAATCTGTAGGACTTTGATCTCGCTCTCCTGTTCTAAGGTTCGTTCCTGTAACTCTCTAATTACTTCCCATACCTTTTTCAACTCCTGGACATTCCTCTCTGCCGTTTTCTCTACTCCTGCTACTCTTGTTTGTTGCAGCTTATCACTTCCTTTACCTACATTTTCTTCGGAGAAGCCCTCAAATTCCCCCTCACCAGTTGTAAACAATCTTCCGTCTCTCTCCGCCATGATACAACCATATGGAAACTTTCTTTTTCACTTTGTCTTGTATTTTTAGGGCCGAAACCTGCGTTTTTTAAAACTAATATCCGATGGGACCACCACTCACGCATTCAACCATATAATCATAATAGGCTGTCTCCTTTTTGCCGCTAGTTCAGCAATTATTTCCCCTCGATCCAGGAGCAGCTCCGTCTCTGTATGTTGTGAAGGTGTGTGTGTGTGTGTGTGTGTGTGTGTGTGTGTGTGTTCTTACCTAATTGTATCTTAACAGGAATGAGTCAAGCTCGTACTGTCCCGTGTATTAAACCATTTTTATCATACATATCCTTAAATTTATTAATTGTTTTGGCATACACTATTTCATTCGGTAGTGCATTCCACTGATCAATTGCCCTATTAGGGAAAACTGAATTTCCTTACATCTTTAGCACCTCTCTTTCTATGCAGTTTTTTGCAATGTCCTCTTGCTGATGTTTACCCTAAGGTTATATATTCATTTATGTCTGTTTTTCTTTCCCTGAGACACATTTATATTGTATAATCATGTCTCTTATGTCTCTTCTTTTCCTTCTCTTCTGTAGTGTTGGCAGATTCAGCTTTTCTAGTCTTTCTTCATAGCTTAGATCCCTTAAGCTTGGTACCCATCTTGTAGTGGCCCTTTGAACATTTTCAAGTTTATTTACACGTTTCTTGAGATTAGGATTCCAGACCACTGATGCATACTCCAGGGTTGGTCTGATGAATAATGTTATTATCTTTCTCAGCATGTCTTCAAATATGTATGTCAATGCTATTCTCATATTAACAAGCAGTGTATACATGTTCCATACCTTCCCACTGATGTGGTCAGCTGGAGATAGTCTGTTATTGATGATCACTCCTAGGTCCTTCCCTATTTCTGATATGGGTAGGGTTTTACTTCCTACCTTATAATCCCAACCTGGTATTTTTCCACTTTTACCAAACTTAATTACATGACACTTGTCAACATTGAATTCCATTTGCCATTTATCACTCCATTCATGGAGTTTATTTAATTCTTCTTGCAGCTCTCTACGAGAGTCTATGTTAGTTATTCTCCTTTGTATTTTTGCATCATCAGCAATCATATTCAGATAGCTTTCATTTCCAATGTTACTATCTATGTCATTTATATACACTAAAAACATAACTGGTACCAGAACTGAGCCCTGTGGAACTCAGCTGGTCAGTTTCCTCTATGGTGAGTATTTTCCCTTGAGTACTGTCCTCATTTTCCTTTTTCTGAGAAAATCTTGCATCCAACAGTACAGGTTGCCTTGGATTCCTCCATGAAATCCAGTACTCTGTCAAATGCTTTCTTGAAATCTAGATAGATACTGTCCACCCATCCTTCTCTTTTCTGTAATGTTAGTAACACATGCTTTTCCCTTTCTAAAACCAAACTGCCTTTCTATTATCATATTGTGTTCTTCTAGATGGTTTATCCAAACTTCTCGTATCAGCTTTTCTAATATCTTACTTACAACACTGGTTAGTGATACTGGTTGGTAGTTGAGTGGATATTTTCTGTACCCTTTCTTGAATAGGGGAACAATGTTTGCTTTCTTCCAAATATCAGGTAGTTTATCTTGACCCAAGGATTCCTTTAATATTAAATATATTGGTCTACTTTACTCTTTTGCACATTCATGTAGCACCCAACATGAAATTTCGTCAAGACCATTTACTTTTCCTTGGTTTAATTTACTTAACTCCTCCTGTATTTCTTTTTCCGATATCTGTATAGCTAGCAAATATGTGTGGGCAAGCTTGTTCCATATCATCTCTCTCAAAATTATTTTCTTCTGTAAAAACTGATTGGAAATTTTTATTAGTGCTTCACAAATACCATTCTCTTGTGTATAGATGATCCCCTCGTCCGTAATGGACGGTATTTTACTTTTAACTTGGTTTTGCTTTGGACGTAGCTGTAAAATAGCTTCGGCTGATCACTACTTTTATTTATAATGTCTTCCTCAAACTGTCTCTGGGCTTCTCTCCTTATCCTTGTACAGTGCACCCTCACACAATGTGAGTTTATGGGTGGCAGAAATCCTCGCATTCTACGATTTCACATTGTGTGAACCAAAGAACTTATGGGAAAAATGGTATATGGTGGACAGCCCACCCAGGGCTTGGTGTTTGGGTCCCCTTCCAGCCTACTCTACCCTGCTAGTACTTCATCTAACAGTATTTCAAGTTAGACCAACAAATAAAACAACAAATAGAACACCATGTAATGTACCTTTATTTAAGTGACTTCTGGGCTTGTTAAGAAGGAAAGGAGTGGGTGGATATTTGAGGCTCGGGGCGTTTACTCTTGCCCCAAGGGGCAGGGTGCCCTGTTACTCTCATTGTCACTGCTGAGGTCTCCTGGAGGTACCATAAAGCCTTCGAACTCGACAGCCGAGACCAAGATGAACAGGTGGGTACTGTTAGGATGCTAAAACGGACCACAGGATGTGAGGGGCAACATGTGTTCTCATGGCAATATGGAGGAGAAGAGTCTGTTTACACAGGAAAGTGGACAGATGGCACACAGATAGCCGGCCAGCCGCCCGCCATTTTGAATCTGGCTCATTGCCAGCCACCTGCCTTCATGTGATTGACTCGCATTGTGCAGCCCGACACTCGTAGTGATGGTGGGAAGTCCTTTTTTCTTGGAATCATACAGCCGATTCGCATGTTGCATTCAATAAAAAGAAGCATTTTCTGGGTTGACCTCGCATTGTAGGTGATTCGCATCATGTGAATTCACATTGTGTGAGGTGCACTGTACTGTATAATCATTTCTTGCCTGTTTAAAGTTATTATATGCCCTTTCATTATTATGTCTTCTGAATCTATTCCACAACAAATCTCTTTTTTCTTTTGATTTTTTACATTCTGTATTAAACCATTTCTTTATTATCTTTTCTGCTTCTCTGTGCTGTGGGATATAATTTTGGACTCCTATTTCATAAAGTTTGCAGAATTTTCTACATACAGTAAAAGTCTATTAATTTAAATACTGATGCTCTGAAAATACAGAGACAGCCTGATTATCCAGGCTATATGGTGTGAAGGGGTGCCTGAATAGTCCGAAATCACGATTAATCCAGCAGAAACAAAAAACAAGTACTGTTAGACTGATTTATTTTTATTTTTATGTTTTTTTTTCTTTTAATGCAAGGAAGAAGGAACCAAAGGCCATGGGCCCACATACTGTTCCTTCCAAGAAAAAGCAAAAACAACACAAAAGAGCCAAATTCAAGATCCGTTCATTTCGAGATGCCTGGACACACTGCGTTTGAAAGACTGGAGGTCATAGGAAGTAGGAAATACAGACAGAGGAAGACAGTTCCAGAGTTGACCAGTTGCATAAATGAAGGACTGGGAATAACAGTTAACTCTTGCATTAGAGAATTGGACAGAAAAGGGATGAGAGTTTGTTGCTAGACGGGTACTACGTGCCCATCGTAGAGGTGGAGGGATGCAAGAAGACAGTTCAGAGGAACAGTGACCACTGAAGTAGCGATAGAAGAGAGATAAAGATGCAACAGTGCAGTGAAGAGACAAAGGTTGAAGGGAATCAGTAAGAGGAGGAGAGTTATTGAGACAAAAAGCTTTTGACTCCACCCTATTGAGAAGAGCTGCATGTGGGGAGCCTCCCCACACATGAGAGTTGTACTCCATACACGGGCAAATAAAACCTGTGTACAAAGTCAACAACTGTGCAGGGGTAAAGAAAGTTCGGAATCGGCTTAGCACACCTAATCTCTTGGAAGCAGATTTCAAAAGAGATGTAATATGTTCTTTCCATGATAAATCCCGAAAGAATGAAACCCCAAGCATATTCAAGGATGATGCAGGACTGAGCTGGACATTATTAAACATTAGTGGGTAATCCTGAGGAAGATTCTGTCGGGTTGATAAGTGTAAGAACTGAGTTTTTGATGCATTAAAAATAACAAGATTATTTTTACCCCAATCAGAGATGCGAGCCAAATCAGACATTAGGTGTGACATAGCCTCATCCCTTTTTTGTTGAAGTAACTGCTGAGATGGACGTTGCGGAAACCAAATGGAAAGGTGAAGGGTGGAATCATCAGCATATGAGTGGATAGGGTTAGATGTACAGCTTAGAAGGTCAATGATGAATAAAAGGAAAAGAGTTGGTGATAGGACAGAGCTCTGAGGAACATCACTGTTGATAGGTCTAGGAGAAGAACGATGGCC
>JAGKTI010012878.1:0-23898 GCA_018397915.1 Birgus latro
AACACTTGTGAGGGTGAAAATATCACATTTATGAAGGATAACAAGAAGTCGACTAACACGTAAAGAGAGCTGGCCACATAGGTTTTTTAGATAAAAAAAAAAAACTTGAAACTGTGAGGATCACCGAGATAAAAAAAAAAAAAAACTCGATTTTCTTTTTTTTTCCCTCCAGCACAAGCAGTTTAAAATTACGTCTAGCCTCCTGATGGTAAAAAAAAATAAAAAAAATTGAACGATTTCAAGGTTTCTCTTACACCAAAAATCACATTTCTTAAGATAAAATCTTTCAATTCTGTGATTCCTATTGAGACGGAATTCTGGATTATTAACTTGTCATTTCTTCCCCATTAGCCTTGACTTCAAGGACAAGAAGTAGAGCAAATTGAGAAAATGTTCCTGATCATATCCGTTTTGGAGGTAGGTCCAATCTTTTAATCTACTAAAGGTTGAATAAGCGTATTTCTCGGCGAAAACGCTGAATATGCAACTTCCTCAAATGTTGTAAAATGTTGGTTATAAAACATATTATATTCAGAATTAAGAAGACTTGTGCGGATGAAAATGTCACATTTATGACGAATAACAAGAAGTCGACCGAAACGTGAAGAGAGCTTGCACTTTAGATTTTTTAGAACAAAAATCTTGAAACAATGTGAGGATCGCCGAGACAACTTAAAACCCCCGATTTTTTTTTTTCAGCACAAGTAGTTTAAAATCACGTCGAGCCTCGTGGCTGTAAAAAAAAAAAAAAAAATGCATATTTTCAAGGTTTCTGTTACACCAAAAACCACATTTCCTTAGATAAAATCTTTCAATTCTGATTCCTCTTGAGACGGAATTCTGGATTATTAACTTGTCAATTTATTTTTCCCCATTAGCCGTGACTTCAAGGGCAACAAGTAGGGCAAATTGTGAAAATGTTCCTGCTGATATCATCCATTTTGGAGATAGGTCCATTCTCTTTTAATCTCCTAATGGCCGATTAAGCATATTTCTCGGCGAAAAAGCTGTATATGCAACTTCCTCAAATGTTCTCAGTTGATTGTAAAACACGTTAAATTATATTCAGAATTAAGAAGACACTTGTGCGGAGGAAAATGTCACTTTTATGTAGGATAACAAGAAGTCGACTGATACGTAAAGAGAACTGGCACTTTAGATTTTTTAGAACAAAAAGCTAGGAACATTATGAGGATCACCGAAACAACTTAAAAATCCCTATTTTTTTTTTTCCCAGCACAAGTAGTTTAAAATTACGTCGAGCCTCAGGGATGAAAAAAAAAAAAAAGCAGCATATTTTCAAGGTTTCTGTTACACCAGAAACCACATTTCCTTAGATAAAATCCTTCAGTTCTGTTATTCCTCTTCAGTCGGATATTCTGAACTATTAACGTCATTTTTTTCCCCCTTTAGCCGTGATTTCAAGGACAACTATAGCAAATTGTAAAATTGTTCCGGCTGATATCATCCGTTTTGGAGGTAGGTCCATTCCCTTTTAATCTACAAATGGCTGAATAAGCGTATTTCTCGGCGAAACCGAAGATATGCAACTTCCTCAAATGTTCTCAAAGATGATTGTAAAACATTATATTATATTCATAATTAAGAAGACACTTGTGAGGCTGAAAATGTCACATTTATCAAGGATAACAAGAGGTCGACTGACTTTTGAGGACAAAAAGCTTAAAACACCAAGGATCACCGGGACAATTTAAAATCTTCGACTTTTTTTTTCTCCAGCAAAAGCAGTTTAAATTTACGTGGAGCCTCGTGTCGGTAAAATAAAAATAAAAATTAACGAACATTTCCACAATTTCAAGGTTTCTGTTACATCAAAAACCACATTTCCTTAGGTAAAATCTTTCAATTCTCTGATTCCTCTTGAGACGGAATTCTGGATTATTAACTTCTGATTTTTCGATTTTTTGCCCCCATCAGCCTTGACTTCAAGGACAAGAAGTAGTGCAAATTTCTTAAATAGTTCCGGCTCATAACATCCGATTTGGAGGGAGTTCCATTGTCTTTTAAGCTAATTATGGCTGAATAAGCGTATTTCTCGGCGCAAACGCCGTATATGCAACTTCCTCAAATGTTCTCAAAGTTGATTGTAAAACACATTATATTATATGTAGAATAAAGAAGACACTTGTGAGGGTGAAAATGTCACATTTATGAGGGATAACAAGAAGTCGACTGATACGTAAAGAGAGCAGGCACATTAGGTTTTGAGAACAAAAACCTTGAATCATTGTGAGGATCACCGTGACCATTTAAAAAGCCCGATTTTCTTTTTTACCAGCACAAGTAGTTTAAAATTACGTCGAGCCTCGTGGCGGTAAAAAAAAAAAAAAATTAAACTGCAAATTTTCAAGGTTTCTGTAACATCAAAAACCACATTCCCTTAGGCAAAATCTTTCAATTCTGTGATTCATCTTGACGCTTAATTCTGGATTACTAACTTTTGAATATTTGATTTTATTTTCCCCCTTTAGCCGTTACTTCAAGAACAAGAAGTATTGCAAATTGTCGAATAGTTCCAGATGATAGCATCAATTAAGGAGGTATGTAAATTCTCTTTTAATCTAGTAAAGGCTGAATAAGCGTATTTCTCGGCGAAAACGCTGAATATGCAACTTCATCAAATGGTTTCAGGTGATTGTTAAACACATCATATTATATTCAGAATTAAGAAGACACTTGTGAGGGTGAAAATATCACATTTATACAGGATAACAAGAAGTCGACTAACACGGAAAGAGAGCTGGCTCCTTAGGTTTTTTAGATCAAAAAGCTTGAAACTGTGAGGATCACCGAGACAATAAAAAAAACTTCGATTTTCTTTTTTTTCCCCTCCAGCACAAGCATTTTAAAATTACGTCTAGCCTCGTCGTGGTAAAAAAAATTGAAAAAAATAGCACAATTTCAAGGTTTCTGTTACACCAAAAACCACATTTCTTTAGATAAAATCTTTTAATTCTGTGATTCCTCTTGACACGGAATTCTGGATTATTTACTTGGCAATTTTTTTCCCCATTAGCCGTGACTTCAAGGACAAGAATTAGAGCAAATTGTGAAAATGTTCCTGCTGATATCATCCGTTTTGGATGTAGGTCCATTCTCTTTTAATCTCCTAATGGATGAATAAGCGTATTTCTCGGCAAAAATGCTGAATATGCAACTTCTAATGTTCTCAGGTGATTGCAAAACACATCGTATTATATTCAGAATTATGAAGACACTTGTGATGGTGAAAATATCACATTTATGAAGGATAACAAGAAGTCGACTGACACGTAAAGAGAGCTTGCACTTTAGATTTTTTAGAACAAAAAACTTGAAACATTGAGAGGATCACAGAGACAACTTAAAAACCCCGATTTATTTTTTCAGCACAAGCAGTTTAAAATTACGTCGAGCCTCGTTGTTGGAAAAAAAAAATGCATATTTTTAAGGTTTCTGTTACACCAAAAACCACATATCCTTAGATAAAATCTTTCAGTTCTGATTCCTCTTGAGACTGAATTCTGGATTATTAACTGGTCAATTTATTTTTCCCCATTAGCCGTGACTTCAATGGCAACAAGTAGAGCAAAGTGTCAAAATGTTCCGGCTGATATCATCCGTTTTGGAGGTAGGTCCATTCTCTTTTAATCTCCTAATGGCTGATTAAGCGTATTTCTCGGCGAAAACGCTGAATATACAACTTCCTCAAATGTTCTCAGTTAATTGCAAAACACGTTATATTATATTCAGAATTAAGAAGACTTGTGCGGATGAAAATGTCACTTTTATGAAGGATAACAAGAAGTCGGCTGGCACGTAAAGAGAGCTGGCACTTTAGAATTTTTAGAACAAAAAGCTTGAAACATTGTGAGGATCACCGAGACAACTTAAAAACCCGATTTTTTCCCCCCAACACATGTAGTTTAAAATTACGTTGAGCCTCGTGGCTGTAAAAAAAAAAAAAAAAAAAAAAAAGGCTATTTTCAAGGTTTCTGTTACACCAAAAACCACATTTCCGAAGATAAAATCTTTCAATTCTGTGATTCCTCGAGTCGGAATTTTGGATTATTAACGTAATTTTTCCCCCCATCAGCCTAGACTTCAAGGACAATAATTAGTGCAAATTTCTTAAATAGTTCCGGCTCATAACATCCGTTTTGGAAGTAGTTCCATGGTCTTTTAATCTAATTATGACTGAATAAGCGTATTTCTCGGCGTACACGCTGTATATGCAACTTCCTCAAATGTTCTCAAAGTTGATTGTAAAACATTTTATATTATATTGAGAATTAAGAAGACACTTGTGAGGGTGAAAATGTCACATTTACGAAGGATAACAAGAAGTCGACTGACACGTAAAGAGAGCTGGCACCTTAGGTTTTTGAGGACAAAAAGTTTAAAACAATGTAAGGATCACCGAGACAATTTAAAAACTTCGACTTCTTTTTTCTCCAACAAAAGCATTTTAAAATTACGTCGAGGCTCGTGTCGGTAAAATAATAATAAAAAAAAACGAACATTTCCAAAATTTCAAGGTTTCTGTTACACCCAAAACCACATTTCCTTAGGTAAAATCTTTCAATTCTCTGATTCCTCTTGATACGGAATTCTGGATTATTAACTTATCATTTTTCTCCCCATTAGCCGTGACTTCAAGGACAAGAAGTAGAGCAAATTGTGAAAATGTTCCTGCTGATATCATCCGTTTTGGAGTTAGGTCCATTATCTTTTAATCTCCTAATAGCTGAATAAGCGTATTTCTCGGCGAAAACGCCGTATATGCAACTTCCTCAAATGTTCTAAAATGTTGATTATAAAACACGTATTATATTCAGAATTAAGAACACTTGTGCGGATGAAAATGTCACATTTATGAAGAATAACAAGAAGTCGACTGACACGTAAAGAGAGCTTGCACTTTAGATTTTTTAGAACAAAAATCTTGAAACATTGTGAGGATCACCGAGGCAACTTAAAAAACCCTATTTTTTTTTTTTTCAGCACAAGTAGTTTAGAATTACGTCGAGCCTCGTGGCTGTAAAAAAAAAAAATAATATTTTCAAGGTTTCTATTACACCAAAAACCACATTTCCTTAGATAAAATCTTTCACTTCTGATTCCTCTTGAGACGGAATTCTGGATTATTAACTTGTCAATTAATTTTTCAGCATTAGCCGTGACTTCAAGGGCAACAAGTAAAACAAATTGTGAAAATGTTCCTGCTGATATCATCCGTTTTGGAGGTAGGTCCATTCTCTTTTAATCTACTAATTGCGATTAAGCGTATTTCTCTTCGAAAACGCTGTATATGCAACTTCCTCAAATGTTCTCAGTTGATTGTAAAACACGTTATATTATATTCAGAATTAAGAAGACACTTGTGCAGAAGAAAATGTCACTTTTATGAAGGATAACAAGTCGACTGGCAAGTAAAGAGAGCTGGCACATTAGATTTTATAGAACAAAAAGCTTGAAACATTATGAGGATCAATGAGACAACTTAAAAACCCCGATTTTTTTTTAAGCACAGGTAGTTTAAAATTACGTCGTCTCGTGGCTGTAAAAAATATATATATTTTCAAGGTTTCTGTTACACGAGAAACCACATTTCCTTAGATAAAATCATTCTATTCTGTTATTCCTCTTCAGTCGGAAACTTCTGGAATATTAACGTCATTTTTTTCCCCATTAGCCGTGCTTTCAAAGACAAGTAAAGCAAATTGTAAAATTGTTCCGGCTGATATCACCCGTTTTGTAGGTAGGTCCATTCTCTTTTAATCTACAAATGGCTGAATATGCGTATTTCTCGGCGAAAACGCTGAATATGCAACTTCCTCAAATGTTCTCAAAGATGATTGTAAAACACATTATATTATATTCAGAATTAAGAAGACACTTGTGAGGATGAAAATGTCACATTTCTCAAGGATAACAAGAAGTCGACTGGCACGTAAAGAGAGCTGGCACTTTAGGACTTTGAGGACAAAAAGTTTAAAACAATGTAAGGATCACCGGGACAATTTAAAAACTTCGACTTTTTTTCTCCATCAAAAGCAGTTTAAAATTACGTCGAGCCTCGTGTCGGTAAAATAAAAATAAAAAGAAAACGAACATTTCCACAATTTCAAGGTTTCTGTTACACCAAAAACCACATTTCTTTAGGGAAAATCTTTCAATTCTCTGATTCCTTTTGAGACGGAATTCTGGATTATTAACTTCTGATTTTTCGATTTTCTTCCCCCACCAGCCTTGACATCAAGGACAAGAAGTAGTGCAAATTTTTTAAATAGTTCCGGCTGATAACATCCGTTTTGGAGGTAGTTTCGTTGTCTTTTAATCTAATTATGGCTGACTAAGCGGATTTCTCGGCGTAAAGGCTGTATATGCAACTTCCTCAAATGTTCTCAAAGTTGATTGTAAAACACATTATATTTTATTTAGAATTAAGAAGACACTTGTGCGGATGAAAATGTCACATTTATGAAGGATAACAAGAAGTCGACTGATACGTAAAGAGAGCTGGCACATTAGGTTTTGAGAACAAAAAACCTTGAATGTTTGTGAGGATCAATGCGACCATTTAAAAAACCAAATTTTCTTTTTTTTCTAACAAAAGTATTTTAAAATTACGACGAGAATCGTGGCGAAGAAAAAAAAAATTGCAAATTCTCAAGGTTTCTGTTACACCAAAAACCACATTTCCTTAGGAAAAATCTTTCAGTTCTGTGATTCCTCTTGAGGCGTAATTCTGGATTACTAACTTTTGATTATTCATTTTTTTTTCTCCCTTAGCCGTGACTTGAAGGACAAGAAATATTGCAAATTGTGAAATAGTTCCAGATGATAGCATCCATTATGGAGGTATGTAAATTCTCTTTTAATCTGATAATGGCAGAATAAGCGTATTTCTCTGCGAGAACGCTGAATATACAACTTCATCAAATGTTCTCAGGTGATTGTAAAACATATCATATTATATTCAGAATTAAGAAAACACTTGTGAGGGTGAAAATATCACATTTATGAAGGATAACAAGAAATCGACTAACACGAAAACAGAGCGGGCCCCTTAGTTTTTTTTATATCATAAAACTTGAAACTGTGAGGATCACCGAGACAATAAAAAAAACTCGATTTTCTTTTATTTCCCCTCCTGCACAAGCAGTTTAAAATTACGTCTAGCCTCCTGGTGGTAAACAAAAATAAAAAAAATTGCACAATATCAAGGTTTCTCTTACACCAGAAACCACATTTCTTAAGATAAAAGCTTTCAATTCTGTGATTCCTCTTGAGTCGGAATTCTGGATTATTAACTTGTCATTTTTCCCCCATTAGTCGTGACTTCAATGACAAGAAGTAGAGCAAATTGTGAAAATGTTCCTGCTGATATCATCCGTTTTGGAGGTAGGTCCATTCTCTTTTAATCTCCTAATGGCTGAATAAGCGTATTTCTCGGCGAAAACGCTGAATATGTAAATTCCTCAAATGTTCTCAAAGTTGATTATAAAACACATTATATTATATTCAGAATTAAGAAGACACTTGTGCGGATGAAAATACATTTATGAAGGATAACAAGAAGTCAACTGACAGGTAAAGAGAGCTGGCACTTTAGATTTTTTAGAACAAAAAGCTTGAAACATTGTGAGGATCACCGAGACAACTTAAAAACCCGATTTTTTTCCATCACAAGTAGTTTAAAATTACGTCGAGCCTCGCGGCTGTTAAAAAAAAAAAAACGAAGCATATTTTCAGGGTTTCTGTTTCACCAAAAACCACATTTCCTTAGATAAAATCTTTCAATTCTGTGATTCCTATTGAGACGGAATACTGGATTATTAATATGTCAATTTTTTACCCCATTAGCCGTGACTTCAGGGACAAGAGTTAGAGCAGATTTTGAAAATGTTCATGCTGATATCATCCGTTTTGGTGGTAGGTCCATTCTCTTTTAATCTCCTAATAGCTGAATAAGCGTATTTCTCGGCGTAAACGCTGAATATGCAACTTCCTCAAATGTTCTTTTTGATTATAAAACACATTATATTATATTCAGGATTAAGACTTGTGCGGATGAAAATGTGACATTCATGAAGGATAACAAGAAGTCGACTCTCACGTAAAGAGAGCTGGCACATTAGGTTTTGAGAACAAAAAGATTTAAACATTGTGAGGATCACCGAGACAATTTTAAAAACCTGATTTTCTTTTTTTCTAGCAAAAGTAGTTTAAAATTACGTCGAGCCTCGTGGCGGTAAAAAAAAAAAAAAAAAAAAGGCACATTTTCAAGGTTTCTGTTACACCAAAATCCACATTTCCTTAGGAAAAATCTTTCAATTCTGTGTTTCCTTGAGACGGAATTCTGGATTACTAACCTTTCATTATTCGATTTTTTCCCACTTTCCCGTGACTTCAAGGACAAGAAGTATTGCAAAATGTGAAATAGTTCCAAATGATAGCATCCGTTATGGAGATATGTAAAATCTCTTCTAATCTAATAATTGCTGAATAAGCGTATTTCTCGGCGTAAACGCAGAATATGAAACTTCATCAAATGTTCTCAGGTGATTGTAAAACATCATATTATATTCAGAATTAAGAAGACACTTGTGAGGGAGAAAATGTCACATTTATGAACGATAAGAACTCGACTTACACGGAAAGAGAGCTGGCACCTTAGGTTTTTTAGATAAAAAAACTTGAAACATTGTGACGATCACCAAGCCGAAAAAAAAAATCGATTTTCTTTTTCTTTCCTGTAGCACAAGCAGTTTAATATTACGTCGAGCCTCGTGGCAGTAAAAAAAAAAAAAAAACATGCACAATTTCTAGGTTTCTGTTACACCAAAAACCACATTTCCTTAGATAAAATCTTTCAATTCTGATTCCTCTTGAGACGGAATTCTGGATTATTAACTTGTCAATTTTTTTCCTCATTAGCCGTGATTTCAAGGACAAGAAGTAGAGCAAATTGTGAAAATGTTCCTGCTGATATCATCCGTTTTGGAGTTAGGTCCATTCTCTTTTAATCTCCTAATGGCTGAATAAGCGTATTTCTCTGCGAAAACGCTGAATATGCAACTTCCTCAAATGTTTTCAAAGTTGATTGTAAAACACGTTATATTATATTCAGAATTAAGAAGACACGTGAGGGTGAAAATGTCACATTTATCAAGGATAGCAAGAAGTCGACTGACACGTTAAGTGAGCTGGCACCTTTGATTTTCAGAACAAAAAGCTTAAAACATTGTAAGGATCACCGAGACAATTTAGAAAATTCGACTTTTTTTCCTCCAACTTAAGCAGTTTAAAATTACATCGAGCCTCGTGNAGCTGGCACTTTAGGATTTTGAGGACAAAAAGCTTAAAATACTGCAAGGATCACCGGGACATTTTAAAATCGACTTTTTTTTTCTCCTGCAAAAGCAGTTTAAAATTACGTCGAGCCTCGTGTCGGTAAAATAAAAATAAAAATAAACGAACATTTCCACAATTTCAAGGTTTCTGTTACACCAAAAACCACATTTCCTTAGGTAAAATTTTTCAATTCTCTGATTCCTCTTGAGACGGAATTCTGGATTTTTAACTTTTGATTTTTCGATTTTTTTCCCCCATCAGCCTTGACTTCAAGGACAAGAAGTAGTGCAAATTTTTTAAATAGTTCCTGCTGATATCATCCGTTTTGGAGGTAGGTCCATTCTCTTTTAATCTCCTAATGGCTGAATAAGCGTATTTCTCGGCGTAAACGATGTATATGCAACTTCCTCAACTGTTCTCAAAGTTAATTGTAAAACTCATTATATTATATTTAGAATTAAGAAGACACTTGTGCGGATGAAAATGTCACATTTATGAAGGATAACAAGAAGTCGACTGATACGTAAAGAGAGCTGGCACATTAGGTTTTGATAACAAAATCTTGAATCATTGTGAGGATCACCGAGACAATTTAAAAAAACCCGATTTTCTTCTTTTTCCAGCACAAGTACTTTAAAATTACGTCGAGCCTCGTGGCGGTAAAAAAAAAAAAAAACTGCAAATTTTCAAGGTGTCTGTTACACCAAAAACCACATTTCCTTAGGTAAAATCTTTCAATTCTGTGATTCCTCTTGAGACGGAATTCTGGATTACTGATTATTGATTATTCGATTTCATTTTCCCCCTTAGCCGTGACTTCAAGGACAAGAAGTATTGCAAATTGTGAAATAGTTCCAGATGATAGCATCCATTAAGGAGCTATGTAAAATCACTTTTAATCTAACATTGGCTGAATTAGCGTATTACTCGGCGAAAACGCTGAATAGACAACTTCATCAAAAGGTCTCAAGCGATTGTAAAACACATCCTACTATATTCAGAATGGAGAAGGCACATGTGAGGGTGAAAATAACACATTTATACAGGATAACAAGAAGTCGACTAACACGTAAAAAGAGCTGGCACCTTAGGTGTTTTAGATAAAAAAGCTTGAAACTGTGAGGATCACCGAGACAATAAAAAAAAACTTAGATTTTTTTTTTTCCCTCCAGCACAAGCAGTTTAAAATTACGTCGAGCCTCGTGGTGGTAAAAAAAAAATATAGCACAACTTCAAGGTTCCTGTTGAACCAAAAACCACATTTCTTTAGATACAATTTTTTAATTCTGTGATTCCTCTTGAGACGGAATTCTGGATTATTAACTTGTCAATTTTTTTCCCACTTTAGCCGTGACTTCAAGGACAAGAAGTAGAGCAAATTGTGAAAATGTTCCTGCTGATATCATCCGTTTTGTAGGGAGGTCCATTCTCTTTTAATCTCCTAATGGCTGAATAAGCGTATTACTCGGCGAAAACGCTGAATATGCAACTTCCTCAATGTTCTGAAAAGTTGATTATAAAGCACATATTATATTCAGAATTAAGATGACTTGTGCGAATGAAAATTTCACATTTATGAAGAATAGCAAGAAGTCGACTGACACGTAAAGAGAGCTTGCACTTAAGATTTTTTAGAACAAAAATCTTGAATCATTGTGAGCATCACCGACACAACTTCAGAGCCCCGATTTTTTTTTTCAGCACAAGAAGTTTAAAAGTACGTCGAGCCTCGTGGCCGTAAAAAAAAAAAATGCATATTTTCAAGGTTTCTGTTACACCAAAAACCACATTTTCTTAGATAAAATCTTTCAATTCTGATTCCACTTGAGACGGAATTCTTAATTATTAACTTGTCAATTTTTTTCCTCTTTAGCCGTGATTTCAAGGACAAGAAGTAGAGCAAATTGTGAAAATGTTCCTGCTGATATTATCCGATTTGGAGGTAGGTCCATTCTCTTTGAATCTCCTAATGGCTGAATAAGCGTATTTCTCTGCGAAAACGCTGAATATGCAACTTCCTCAAATGTTCTCAAAGTTGTTTGTAAAACACTTTATATTATATTCAGAATTAAGATGACACTTGTGAGGGTGAAAACGTCACATTTATCAAGGAAAACAAGAAGTCGACTGACACGTAAAGGGACCTGGTACCTTCGATTTTTGAGAACAAAAAGCTTAAAACATTGTAAGGATCACCGAGACATTTTAAAAAATTCGAATTTTTTTTCCTCCAACTAAAGCAGTTTAAAATTACGTCGAGCCTCGTGTCGGTAAAAAAAAAAAAAAAAAAAACTTTTCCACAATTTCAAGGTTTCTGTTACACCAAAAACCACATTTCCTTAGGTAAAATCTTTCAATTCTCTGATTCCTCTAAAGACGGAATTCTGGATTATTAAGTTTTGATTTTTCGATTTTTTCCCCCATCAGAATAGACTTCAAGGACAAGAAGTAGTGCAAATTTTTTAAATACTTCCGGCTGATAACATCCGTTCTTGAGGTAGTTCCATTGTCTTTTGATCTAATTAAGGCTGAATAGCCTTATTTCTCGGCGTAAAAGCTGTACATGCAACTTCCTCAAATATTCTCAAAGTTAATTGTAACACTCATTATATTATATTTAGAAGTAAGAAAACACTTGTGCGGATGAAAATGTCACATTTATGAAGGATAACAAGATGTCGACTGATACGTAAAGAGAGCTGGCAAATTAGGTTTTGATAAAAAAAAAAAAAATCTTGAATCATTGTGAGGATCACCGAGACAATTTAAAAACCCCGATTTTCTTTTTTTTTTTTCCAGCACAAGTAGTTTAAAATTACGTCGAGCCTCGTGGCGGTAAAAAATAAAACCTGCAAATTTTCAAGGTTTCTGTTACACCAATAACCACATTTCCTTAGGTAAAATCTTTCAATTCTGTGATTCCTCTTGAGACGAAATTCTGGATTACTAACTTTTGATTATTCGATTTTATTTTCCCCCTTAGCCGTGACTTCAAGGACAAGAAGTATTGCAAATTGTGAAATAGTTCCAGATGATAGCATCCATTAAGGAGCTATGTAAAATCACTTTTAATCTAACATTGGCTGAATTAGCGTATTACTCGGCGAAAACGCTGAATAGGCAACTTCATCAAAAGGTCTCAAGCGATTGTAAAACACATCCTACTATATTCAGAATTGAGAAGGCACATGTGAGGGTGAAAATATCACATTTATACAGGATAACAAGAAGTCGACTAACACGTAAAAAGAGCTGGCACCTTAGGTGTTTTAGATCAAAAAGCTTGAAACTGTGAGGATTACCGAGACAAAAAAAAAATCTTAGATTTTCTTTTTTCCCCTCCAGCACAAGCAGTTTAAAATTACGTCTAGCCTCGTGGTGGTAAAAAAAAAATATAGCTCAACTTCAAAGTTCCTGTTACACCAAAAACCACATTTCTTTAGATAAAGTCTTTTAATTCTGTGATTCCTCTTAAGACGGAATTCTGGATTATTAACTTGTCAAATTTTTTTCCCACATTAGCCATGACTTCAAGGACAAGAAGTAGAACAAATTGTGAAAATGTTCCTGCTGATATCATCCGCTTAGGGGGTAGGTCCATTCTCTTTTAATCTATTTCTCGGCGAAAACGCTGAATATGCAACTTCCTCAAATGTTCTGAGAAGTTGATTATAAAACACATTACATTATATTCAGAATTAAGAAGACTTGTGCGGATGAAAATGTCACATTTATGAAGAACAACAAGAAATCGACTGACACGTAAAGAGAGCTTCCACTTAAGATTTTTTTAGAACAAAAATCTTGAAACTTTGTGAGGATCACCGAGACAACTTAAAAACCCCGATTTTTTTTTCAGCACAAGAAGTTTGAAATTACGTCGAGCCTCGTGGCCGTAAAAAAAAAAATGCATATTTTCAAGGTTTCTGTTACATCAAAAACCACATTTCCTTAGATATAATCTTTCAATTCTGATTCCTCTTGAGACGGAATTCTGGATTATTAACTTGTCAATTTATTTTTCTCTATTAGCCGTGACTTCAAGGGCAACCAGTAGAGCAAATTGTGAAAATGTTCCGTCTGATATCATCCGTTTTGGAGGTAGGTCCATTCTCTTTCAATCTCCTAATGGCTGAATAAGCGTATTTCTCGGCGAAAACGCTGAATATGCAACTTCCTCAAATGTTCTCAAAGTTGATTGTAAAACACGTTATACTATATTCAGAATTATGAAGACACTTTTGTGGGTGAAAATGTCACATTTTTCAAGGATAACAAGAAGTCGACTGACACGTAAAGTGAGCTGTCACGTTAGATTTTTTTTAGAACAAAAAGCTTAAAACATTGTAAGGATCACCGAGACAATTTAAAAAAATTCGACTTTTTCTCCAACAAAAGCAGTTTAAAATTACGTCGAGGGTCGTGTCGGTAAAAAAAAAAAAACGAACATTCCACAATTTCAAGGTTTCTGTTACACCAAAAACCACATTTCCTTAGGTAAAATCTTTCAATTCTCTGATTCCTTCAGAGACGGAATTCTGGATTATTAACTTTTGATTTTTCGGTTTTTTCCCCCATCAGCCTAGACTTCAAGGACAAGATGTAGTGCAAATATTTTAAATAGTTCCGGCTGATAACATCCGTTTTGGAGGTAGTTCCATTGTCATTTCATTTAATTATGGCTGAATAAGCGTATTTCTCGGCGTAAATGCTGTATATGCAACCTCCTCAAATGTTCTTAAAGTTAATTGCAAAACATATCATTTCTTATTTTGAAGTAAGAAGACACTTGTGCGGATGAAAATGTCACATTTATAAAGGATAACAAGATGTCGACTGATACGTAAAGAGAGCTGGCACATTGGGTTTTGAGAACAAAAATATTGAAGCATTGTGAGGATCACCGAAACAATTAAAAAATCCCAATTTTCTTTTTTTTTCCAGCACAAGTAGTTTAAAATTACGTCGAACCCCGTGGCGGAAAAAAAAAAATGCAAATTTTCAAGGTTTCTGTTACTCCAAAAAACACATTTCCTTAGGTAAAATCTTTCAATTCTTTGATTCCTCTAGAGGCTTAATTCTGGATTGCTAACTTTTGATTATTCGATTTTATTTTCCCCCTTAGCCGTGACTTCAAGGACAAGAAGTATTGCAAATTGTGAAATAGTTCCAGATGATAGCATCCATTATGGAGGTATGCAAATTCTGTTTTAATCCCCTAATGGCTGAATAAGCGTATTTCTCGGCGAAAACGCTGAATATGCAACTTCCTCAAATATTCTAAAAGGTTTATTATAAAACACATTATATTATATTCAGAATTAAGTCGACTTGTGCGGATGAAAATGCAACATTCATGACGAATAACAAGAAGTCGACTGGCACGTAAAAAGAGCTTGCAGTTTGGATTTTTTTTAAACAAAAACCTTGAATCATTGTGAGGATCACCGAGACAACTTAAAAACCCCGATTTTTTTTTTCAGCACAAGTAGTTTAAAATCTCGTCAAGAATAGTGGCTGTAAAAAAAGAAAATGCTTTTTTTCAAGGTTTCTGTTACAGAAAAAACCACATTTCCTTAGATAAAATTTTTCAATTCTGATTCTTCTTGAAACGGAATTCGGGATTATTAACTTGTCAATTTATTTTTCCCCATTGGCCGTGACTTCACGGACAAGAAGTAGAGCAAATTGTGAAAATGTTCCGGCTGATATCATCCGTTTTGGAGGTAGGTCCATTCTCTTTTAATCTCCTAATGGCTGATTAAGCGTATTTCTCGGCGAAAACGCTGAATATGCAACTACCTCAAATGTTCTCAGTTGATTGTAAAACCCGTTATATTATATTCAGAATTAAGAAGACACTTCTGTGGATGAAATTGTCACTTTTATGTAGGATAACAAGAAGTCGACTGGCACGTAAAGAGAGCTTGCACTTTAGATTTTTTAGAACGAAAAGCTTGAAACATTATGAGGATCACCGAGACAACTTAAAAACACTGATTTTTTTTCCCCAGCACAAGTAGTTTAAGATTATGTCGAGCCTCGTGGCTGTAAAAAAAAAAAAATGCATATTTTCAAGGTTCCTGTTACACCAAAAAACACATTTCCTTCGATAAAATCTTTCAATTATGTGATTCCTCTTGAGTCGGATTTCTGAATTGTTTACGTCATTTTTTCCCCCATTTGCCGTGATTTCAAGGACAAGAAGTAGAGCAAATTGTAGGAATGTTTTGGCTGATATCATCCGTTTTGGAGGTAGGTCCATTCTCTTTTGATCTACAAATGACTGAATAAGCCATTTTGAGGGCAAAAAGCTTAAAACAATGTAAGGATCACCGAGACAATTTAAAAACTTCGACTTTTTTTTTTCTCCTGCAAAAGCAGTTTAAAATTACGTCGAGCCTCGTGTCGGTAAAATAAAAATAACAAAAAAACGAACATTTCCACAATTTCAAGGATTCTTTTACACCAAAAACCACATTTCCTTAGGTAAAATCTTTCAATTCTCTGATTCCTCTTGAGACGGAATTCTGGATTATTAAATTCTGATTTTTCAATTTTTTTCCTCCATCAGCCTTTACTTCAAGGACAAGAAGTAGTGCAAATTATTTAAATAGTTCCGGCTCATAACATCCGTTTTGGAGGTAGTTCTGTTGTCTTATAATCTAATTATGGCTGAATAAGCGTATTTCTCGGCGTAAACGCTGTATATGCAACTTCCTCAAATGTTCTCAAAGTTGATTGTAAAACATTATATTATATTTAGAATTAAGAAGACTCTTGTGCGGATGAAAATGTCACATTTATGAAGGATAATAAGAAGTCGACTGATACGTAAAGAGAGCTGGCACATTAGGTTTTGAGAACAAAAAACTTGAAGCATTGTGAGGATCACCGAGAAAATTTAAAAACCCCAATTTTTTTTTCCCAGCACAAGTAGTTTAAAATTACGACGAGCCTCGTGGCGGTAAAAAAAAAAAAAAAAAAAAGAGCTGCAAATTTTCAAGGTTTGTGTTTCACCAAAAACCACATTTCCTTAGGTAAAATCTTTCAGTTCTGTGTTCCTTTTAAGACTTAATTTTGGAATACTTAATTTGGGTTATTCGATTTAATTGTGAAATAGTTCTAGATGATAGCATCCATTATGAAGGTATGTAAATTCTCTTTTAATCTAATAATGGCTGAACAGGAGTATTTGTCGGCGAAAACGCTGAATATGCAACTTCATCAAATGTTCTCAAGTGATTGTAAATAACATCATATTATATTCAGAATTAAGAAGAGACTTGTTAGGGTGAAAATATCACATTTATGAAGGATAACAAGAAGTCGACTAACACATAAAGAGCGCTGGCCCCTTAGGTTTTTAAGATCAAAATGCTTGAAATTGTGAGGATAACCGAGACATTAAAAAAACTCGATTTTCTTTTTTTTTTTTCCTCCAGCACAAGCAGTTTAAAATTACGTCCAGCCTGATGGTGGTAAAAAAAATGAACAATTTCAAGATTTCTCTTACACCAAAAACCACATTTCTTTAGATAAAATCTTTCAATTCTGTGAATCCTCTTGAGACAGAATTCTGGATTATTAACTTGTCATTTTTTTCACCATTGCCCGTGACTTCAAGGACAAGAAGTAGAGCAAATTGTGAAAATGTTCCTGCTGATATCATCCGTTTTGGAGGTAGCTCCATTCTCTTTTAATCTTCTAATGGCTGAATAAGCGTATTTCTCGGCGAAAATGCTGAATATGCAACTTCAAATGTTCTCAAAGTTGATTATAAAACACATTATATTATATTCAGAATTAAGAAGACACTTCTGCGGATGAAAATGTCACATTTATGAATTATAACAAGAAGTCAACTGACATAAAGAGAGCTAGCGCTTCAGATTTTTTAGAACAAAAATCTTGAAAGGTGAGGATCACAGAGACATCTTAAAAAACCCGATTTTTTTTTCTAGCACAGGTAGTTTAAAATTACATCAGGCATCGTGGCTGTAAAAAAAAAAAAAACATTTTCAAGGTTTCTGTTACACCAAAAACCACATTTCCTTAGATAAAGTCTTTCAATTCTGTAATTCCTCTTGAGACGGAATTCTGGATTATTAAATTGTCTGTTTTTTTCCCCATTAGCCGTGACTTCAAGGAAAAGAGTTAGAGCAGATTTTCAAAAAGGTTCATGCTGATATCATCCGTTTTGGAAGTAGGTCCATTCTCTTTTAATCTACTAATGGCTGAATAAGCGTATTTCTAGGCGAAAACGCTGAATATGCAACTTCCTCAAATTTTCTTGTTGATTATAAAACACATTATATTATATTCAGAATTGAGAAGATTTGTGCGGATCAAAATGCCACATTTATGAATGATAAAAAGAAGTCGACTCTCACGTAAAGAGAGGTGGCACATTAGGTTTTGAGAACAAAAATCTTTAAACATTGTGAGGATCACCGAGACAATTTAAAAAACCTGATATTCTTTTTTTCCAGCACAAGTAGTTTAAAATTACGTCGAGCCACGTGGCGGTAAAAAAAAAAAAAAAAAGCCCATTTTCAAGGTTTCTGTTACACCAAAAACCACATTTCCTTAGGTAAAATCTTTCAATTCTGTGATTCCTTGAGACGGAATTCTGGATTACTAACCTTTGATTATTCGATTTTTTCCCACTTTGCCGTGACTTCAATGAAAAGAAGTATTGCAAAATGTGAAATAGTTCCGAATGATAGATTCCGTCATGGAGATATGCAAATTCTCTTTTAATCTAATAATGGCTGAATAAGCGTATTTCTCGTCGAAAACGCTAAATATGAAACTTCATCAAATATTCTCATGTGATTGTAAAACACATCATATTATATTCAGAATTAAGAAGTCACTTGTGAAGGAGAAAATGTCACATTTATGAAGGATTAGAAGTTGACTGACACGTAAAGAGAGCTGGCACCTTAGGTTTTTTATATCAAAAAGCTTGAAGCATTGTAAGGATCACCGAGACAATAAAAAACTTCGATTTTCTTTTTTTTTTCTCAACCACAAGCAGTTTAAAATTACGTCGAACGTCGTGGCGGTAAAAAAAAAAATAAACTGCAAATTTTCAAAGGTTTCTGTTACACCAAAAACCACATTTCCTTAGGTAAAATCTTTCAATTCTGTGATTCATCTTGAGGCACAATTCTGGATTACTAACTTTTTATTATTTGATTTTATTTTCCCTCTTTAGCCGTTACTTCAAGGACAAGAAGTATTGCAAACTGTGGAATAGTTTCAGATGATAGCATCCATTAAGGAGGTGTGTAAATTCTCTTTTAAACTAGTAATGGCTGAATAAGCGTATTTTTCGGCGAAAACGCTGAATATGCAACTTCATCAAATGGTTTCAGGTGATTGTAAAACACACCATATTATATTCAGAATTAAGAAGACACTTGTGAGGGTGAAAATATCACATTTATACAGGATAACAAGAAGTCGACTAACACGTAAAGAGAGCTGGCACCTTAGGTTTTACATCAAAAAGCTTGAAACTGTCAGGATCACCGAGACAATGAAAAAGATTCGACTTTCTTTTTTTCCCCTCCAGCACAAGCATTTTAAAATTACGTCTTGCCTCGTGGTGGTAAAAAAAAAAAATGAAAAAAATAGCACAATTTCAAGGTTTGTGTTACACCAAAAACCACATTTCTTTAGATAAAATCTTTTAATTCTGTGATTCCTCTTGAATCAGAATTCTGGATTATTAACTTGTCAGTTTTTTCCCCCATTAGAGGTCACTTCAAGGACAAGAATTAGAGCAAATTGAGAAAATGTTCCTGATCATATCATCCGTTTTGGGGGTAGGTCCATTCTCTTTTAATCTCCTAATGGCTGAATAAGCGTATTTCTCGGCGAAAACGCTGAATATGCAACTTATTCAAATGTTCTAAAAAGTTGATAATAATACACATTATATTATACTCAGAATTAAGAAGACTTGTGCGGATGAAAATGTCACATTTATGAAGAATAACAAGAAGTCGACTGACACGTAAAGAGAGCTTGCACTTTAGATTGTTTAGAACAAAAAACTTGAAACATTGTGAGGATCACCGAGACAATTTAAAAACCCCGATTTTTTTTCAACACAAGTAGTTTAGAATTATGTCGAGCCTCGTGGTTGAAAAAAAATATGCAAATTTTCCAGGTTTCTGTTACACCAAAAACCATATTTCATTTGATAAAATCTTTCAATTCTGATTCCTCTTGAGACTGAATTCTTTATTATTAACTTGTCAATTTATTTTTCCCCAGTAGCCGTGACTTCAAGGACAAGTTGAGCAAATTGTGAAAATGTTCCGGCTGATATCATCCGTTTTGGAGGTAGGTTCATTCTCTTTTTCTCTCCTAATACTGATTAAGCGTATTTCTCGGAGAAAACGCTGAATATACAACTTCCTCAAATGTTCTCAGTTAATTATAAAACACGTTATATTATATTCAGAATTAAGAAGACACTTGTGCGGATGAAAATGTCACTTTTATGAAGGATAACAAGAAGTAGACTTGCACGTAAAGAGAGCTGTAACTTTAGATTTTTTAGAACAAAAAGCTTGAAACATTATGAGGATCACTGAAACAACCTAAAAACCCCGATTTTTTTTTTTTCCAACACATGTAGTTTAAAATTACGTCCAGCCTCGTGGCTGTAAAAAAAAAATGGCTATTTGCAAGGTTTCTGTTACACCAAAAAACACATTTCCGTAGATAAAATCTTTCAATTCTGTGATTCCTCTTGAGTCGGAATTTCGGATTATTAACGTCATTTTTTCCCCCATCAGCCTAGAATTCAAGCACAAGAATTAGTGCAAATTTCTTAAATAGTTCCTGCTCATAACATCCGTTTTGGAAATAGTTCCATTGTCTTTTAATTTAATTATGGCTGAATAAGCGTATTAGCGGCTTAAACTCTGTCTATCGAATTTCCTCAAATGTTCTCAAAGTTGATTGTAAAACACATATTATATTCAGAATTAAGAAGACACTTTTGAGGGTGAAAATGTCAAGGTTATCAAGGATAACAAGAAGTCGACTGACACGTAAAGAAAGCTGGCACCTTAGGTTTTTGAGGACAAAAAGCTTAAAACAATATAAGGATCACCGAGACAATTTAAAAGCTTCGACCTTTTTTTCTCCAGCAAAAGCAGTTTAAAATTACGTCGAACCTCGTGTCGGTAAAATGTAAATAAAAAAAATAACGAACATTTATACAGTTTCAAGGTTTCTGTTACACCAAAAACCACATTTCCTTAGGTTAAATCTTTCAATTCTCTGATTCCTCTTGAGACGGAATTCTGGATTATTAACGTCTGGTTTTTCGATTCTTTTCTCCAACAGCCTTGACTTCAAGGACAAGAAGTAGTGCAAATTTCTTAAATAGTTTCGGCTCATAACATCCGTTTTGGAGGTAGTTCCGTTATCTTTTCATCTAATTTTGGCTGAATAAACGTATTTCTCGGCGCAAACGCTGTATACTCAACTTCCTCAATTGTTCTCAAAGTTGATTGTAAAACACATTATATTATATTTTGAATTAAGAAGACACTTGTGCGGATGAAAATGTCACATTTATGAAGGATAACAATAAGTCGACTAATACGTAAAGAGAGCTGACATTTTAGGTTTTGAGAACAAAAAACTTGAAGCATTGTGAGAATCACCAAAACTATTTAAAAAAAACCGATTTTCTTTTATTTTCCAGCACAAGTTATTTAAAATTACGACGAGCCTCGTGGCGGAAAAAAAAGAAAGCTGCAAATTTTCAAGGTTTGTGTTACATCAAAAACCACATTTCCTTAGGTAAAATCTTTCAGTTCTGTGATTCCTCTTGAGAGATAATTCTGAATTACTAACTTTTGATTATTCGATTTAATTTTTCCCCCTTTGCCGTGACTTCAAGGACAAGAAGTATTGCAAATTGTGAAATAGTTCCAGATGATAGCATCCATTATGGAGGTATGTAAATTCTCTTTTAATCTAATAATGGCTGAATAAGCGTATATCTCGGCGAAAACGCTGAATATGCAACTTCATCAAGTGTTCTCAGGTGATTGTAAACCACATCATATTATATTCAGAATTAAGAAGACACTTGTGAGGGTGAAAATATCACATTTATGAAGCCTAACAAGATGTCGACTAACACGTAAAGAGACCTGGCCTCTTAGGTATTTTAGAGCAAAATGCTTGAAACTGTGAATATCACCTAGACAATAAAAAAAACTCGATTTTCTTTTTTTTCCCTCCAGCACAAACAGTTTAAAATTACGTCTAGCCTCCTGGTGGTAAAAAAAAAAAAAAAATGCACAATTTCAAGGATTCTCTAACACCAAAAAATACATTTAAGATAAAATCTTTCAATTCTGTGATTCCTCTTGACACGGAATTCTTGATTATTAGTTTGTCATTTTTTTTCCCATTAGCCGTGCCTTCAAAGAAAAGAAGTAGAGCAAATTGTGAAAATGTTCCTGCTGATATCATCCGTTTTGGAGGTAAGTCCATTCTCTTTTAATCTCCTAATGGCTGATTAAGTGTATTTCTTGGCGAAAACGATGAATATGCAACTTCCTCAAATGTTCCCAAAGTTGATTGTAAAACACGTAATATTATATCCAGAATTAAGAAGACACTTGTGAGGGTGAAAATGTCACATTTATCAAGGATAACAAGAAGTCGACCGACACGTAACGTGAGCTGGCAACTTAGATTTTTGAGAACAAAAATCTTAAAACATTGTAAGGATCACCGAGACAATTTAAAAAATTCGACTTTTTTTTCTCCAAAAAAAGCAGTTTAAAATTACGTCGAGCCTCGTGTCGGTAAAAAAAAGAAAAGAAAAAAAAACGAAGATTTCCACAATTTCAAGGTTTCTTTTACACCAAAAACCACATTTCCTTAGATAACATCTTTCAATTCTCTGATTCCACTTGAGACAGAATTTTGAATTATTAACTTTTGATTTTTCGATTTTTCCCCCCATCAGCCTAGACTTCAAAGACAAGAAGTAGTGCAAATTTTTTAAATAGTTCCGGCTCATAACATCCGTTTTGGAGGTAGTTCCATTGAGTTTTCATCTAATTATGGTTGAATAAGGGTATTTCTCGGCATAAACGCTGTACATGCAACTTCCTCAAATGCTCTGAAAGTTGATTGTAAAACACATTATATTATATTTAGAATGAAGAAGACACTTGTGCGGATAAAAATGTCACATTTATGAAGGATAACAAGAAGTCGACTGATACGTAAAGTGAGCTGGCACATTAGGTTTAGAGAACAAAAAACATGAATCATTGTGAGGATCACCAAGACAATTTAAAAACTCCGATTATCTTTTTTTTCCAGCACAAGTTGTTTAAAATTTCGTTGAGCCTCGTGGCGGAAAAAAAAAAAAATCAAGGTTTCTGTTACACCAAAAACCACATATCCTTAGGTAAAATCTTTCAATTCTGTGATTCCTCTTGAGGCTTAATTCTGGATTACTAACTTTTGATTATTCGATTTTATTTCCCCCCCTTAGCCGTGACATCAAGGACAAGCAGGATTGCATATTGTGAAATAGTTCCATATGATAGCGTCCATTAAGGAGGTATGTAAATTCTCTTTTAATCTAACAATGGCTGAATAAGCGTTTTTCTCGGCGAAAACGCTGAATATGCAACTTCATCAAATGGTCTCATGCGATTGTAAAACACATCATATTATATTCAGATTAAAGAAGGCACTTGTGAGGGTGAAAATATCACATTCATGCAGGATAACAAGAAGTCGACTAACACGCAAAGAGAGCCGGCACCTAAGGTTTTTTAGATCAAAAAGCTTGAAACTGTGAAGATCACCGAGACAATAAAAAAAAACTTCGATTTTCTTTTTTTTCCCTCCAGCACAAGCATTTTACAATTACGTCTAGCCTCGTGGTGGTAAACAAAATATATATAGCACAATTTCAAGGTTTCTGTTACACCCAAAACCACATTTCCCTAGATAAAATCTTTTAATTCTGAGACGGAATTCTGGATTATTAACTTGTTATTTTTTTTCCCATTAGCCGTGACTTCAAGGAAAAGAAGTAGAGCAAATTGTGAATATGTTCCTGCTGATACCATCCTTTTTGGAGGTAGGTCCATTCTCTTTTAATCTCCTAATGGCTGAATAAGCGTATTTCTCGGCGAAAACGCTGAATATGCAACTTCCTCAAATGTTCTAAAAAGTTGATTATAAAAAATATTATATTCAGAATAAAGAACACTTGTCCGGATGAAAATGTCACATTTATGAAGAATAACAAGAAGTCGACTGACACGTAAAGAAAGCTTGCACTTTAGATTTTTTAGAACAAAAATCTTGAAACATTGTGAGGATCACCGAGACAACTTAAATAACCCGATTTTTTTTTTCAGCACAAGTAGTTTAGAATTACGTCGAGCCTCGTGGCTGTAAAAAAAAAAAAATGCTCATTTTCAAAGTTTCTATTACACCAAAAACCACATTTCCTTAGATACA
>JAGKTI010012879.1:0-23897 GCA_018397915.1 Birgus latro
AGCGAATGGGAAGTGGTTGATGACGACGCAGAAATGCTTGTTCTTTTTAACTCTGAGGCCGTATTATGCGCCAAGGAAGATGAAATTACAAATTGGCAGAATAATGATGTGTATGAGGAAGTAGATGATGTTGGGCAAGGTGCCATAATGGTTCGATGGGTTGTGACAGAAAAACTGAAAAATGGAAAGCCTATTGTTAAGGCCCGCTTAGTCGCCAGAGGATTTGAGGAAGACACAGTGGATCTCCGAAAAGACTCGCCTACTTGTTCAAAGGAAACAGTGCATTTGGCACTTTCTTTGACCTCCACCAACCAGTGGGATTGCCACACTATGGACGTGAAAGCTGCCTACTTGCAAGGTAACGACATTGAGAGAGTTGTTCATTTACGTCCTCCACCTGAATATGCAAATGGTAAGTTATGGAGACTAAAGAAAACTGTTTACGGCCTTTGTGATGCTGCTAGGCATTGGTATCTGCGCGTAAAAGATAATTTGTTGGGTCTCGGAGCTAAAGCGTCATCACTGGATTCAGCGCTGTTCTCTTGGAGCAATGGTGGCAAAGTCGAAGGCATTGTCTGCATCTACGTCGACAACTTCGTTTGGGCTGGTACACATGAGTTCGAACAGCAAGTGATAAATCGTTTGAGTCAAATATTCCTCATTGGCAGTTCAGAATCAAAAGCCTTCAAATACGTTGGTCTCAGTGTCATCTCCAACATCGATGGCAGCATAACGCTTGACCAATTCCAGTATGCTTCATCTTTGAAACCAGTCGCGCTGAGTAAACATCGTGCAGCAGTAAAATCAGGGGAGCTGTCCGAGTCTGAGAAAATGGAGTACCGAGCATTAATTGGGCAACTCAATTGGATTGCCACATACACTCAGCCAGATATTGCCTTTGATGTGTGTGAGTTGAGTGTGAATAGCAACCGAGCTACTGTAGCAGATTTCTTAGACTCAATAAGGTGATCTCAAGGGTGAAGACTGACAACATGAAGCTATACATTCCAAGAATGGGGCCGATCGAGGACTGTCATATAAAATGCTTTTCGGATGCCTTGTTTGCCAACCTTGTAGGCAATGGATCTCAGGGAAGTTTTGTGATCTTCCTACGAGATGCTAGTGAGGCAAGATGTCCTATATTTTTGCAGACAAGGAAGATCAGGAGGGTCGTCAAATCTACCTTATCTGCTGAGGCGTTGGCGCTGCTTGAATGTGCTGAAACTTCTGTATATCTTTCCAACATATTGCGTGAGGTTTCTGGATGTGGAAAGATCAAAATAAAGTGCTTTGTCGACAACAAGAGTCTGGTGGATGCCCTTTACTCCTGTAGGAGCATAGAAGACAGGAGATTGCGCATTGATATTGCTGTGTTGCGGGACATGTTGAAGCAGAGGGAGATTGATGAGGTATCCTGGGTGGATACATCACAACAACTGGCTGATTGTCTCACCAAGAAAGGTGCCTCGACCAAGCGGCTGCGTGCAGCAGTCAGCCGAGACTAGAAAGTTTATAATACTTCAAGAGACATCACATATCTGTATGTGGCCACAGACTGGGTCTTGATAGTAATTAAACAAAGGTGTATGTATTGGATACATAGTGCGTATCGGGTGTTAATGGTACTCACATAAAAGTCTATGTATTGGATACATAGTGAGTATCAGATGCAAATAGACCATCCAGCTTCATCCTTGGAATTTTTTGTCAAATTAAGAAGAGAGGACGAGAGTGTTAGTGTGTGTGCACACGCACACACCTGCTAAGTCACGAGTGATGACGTCATCGGAAGGTTCCTGTGGTATGCAACCGGGAGCCTTGGCAGTTCACGTCGTGAGGCCGTTGAGTGTGGTTTTCCTAGTTCCTACAACCTTTTTCATAGCTGGTGCACTTAAAACCCTGCATGAAAGAATTAAATTAAAAGCAGGAAATTATGATTAACACAATGTTAGGTTAGGTTAGGTTAGGTTAGGTTATGACTGGACATGAAATTCACTGGCATTCACCTTTTTCATAGCTGGTGCACTTAAAACCATACATGAAAAAATTAAATTGAAAGCAGGAAATTATGATTTACATTTAGGGAAATTTTTTAACACATTTACAGCATGCTGAAAACAGGTTAGACATGAAAATCATTATGGAAATCATCTTGCACACAGTTTATGGTTGAGATTAATGATATGGAAAGAACAAAACAAGGAATTTTGATGAAGTTAGGGTACTTACGAAAAAGAAGCCGCCGTCCTGATGTATAACTCGCTCTATCATCTCAGACTTTGACACGAAGAAATTGCACCACACACACCTTCGCAATTTACAATCACCAGCACTTCTCACCAACACTTTCCACATCGTTTTTTCTGCATAACTGGGATCACATCACTTCACTGCACTGTTTCTAACAGTAAATTCCCGTGTGGTTTAGTGACGAGTCCTGGAGCCTTGCAAACTTATCAGCAGCAGCTTTCAGCTCCGTTCCACGTACCAACACACCAGTAGCACGTTGTTGTCGATACCAAATCAGCGTGGATCGGTCGATGTCTGCATACTTAGGACTAAACATCACCTTCCTCTCCATGTTTCGTTTGGTCTTCGAAGCGAAATCAGCCGTGTACTGCTGTAGTTTGTCTTGGGACTTCTTGATATCAAACAAGGTGGAGCGAGGGAGATTGAATTCACGACGAATCCGTGATGTTAGCCATCCGGCGTCCACCTTTTCCAGTACCCTTCCCTCTTCTTCTCCAGAGTCTGAACCACTTTCTTCCTCTTCTCAGGAGGCAGGGCCATCATCACATGATGATGAAGGTAAAGAGCAGCATCAAGCCCTGCAGGAATTAGAGTATCACCACAAAAGCAATCACTTCGGCCGCCATTGTCAGAGCTGTTCACGAGGCAGCAACAGAGCGGGAAATGGGATGGACAAACAGGCGCCACACGCATAAACGCAGCTGATCGGCGCGCGCGGGAAATTCAACCTGATGTGGTCCAAAAAAATATAATTTTTTTCGAATTTTTTCGAATTTTTGGGCCTTTTGGGGAGTGGGCAGCCTACGAACTCAGAGTAGTGGAGGGGTCCGAGTATTGGGCGTCCGAATAATAGGGAGATTACTGTATAGGAGTTTAGTCCAGTAGCTCCTCGAGTCCGATAAAAGCGAATTCCAGTCTACTGAAGTTCATTATATCGAAGTTTTACTGTATATATGTTGGCAATTTTTGTGTGTGATTTGTTACCAGTGCGTATTTTAACTGATTTTATTTCTGTTGTAGTGTCATGTGGGGGGAGAAGTGACTTTGTGTGTGCATTGGTATCTGAAAAGTTGACGGATTTGTGTACCAGGATGATGAGTCCACCGCGTCCGCTGTCAGCCCGGTCTTGTCTGGTGGTGGTGAAATTATGAAATGTAGGTGTTTTTTGTGTTGTGCGTAGTTTTGTTTCTTGTAAGATGGCAATATGTATGTTGTGTTGTTTGATGAATTGTGTGAGCTCTTGTTTTTTTGTGTTTATGCCATTTGTGGTTAAGTGGAGAATGTTTGTTATGTGTGCAATGTTTGTAGGGTGTTGCTGCATGGAGGGGAGGTGGTGGTGTGGGTGGTGGGGAACGGGTGGAGAAAGTTGAGATGAAGGTGAGGGTTGGGGTGGATTAAGTTGGAGTGGGATAAGAGGGGGTTAGTTAGGGGATTGGATGGTGTGGGAAGGATTGGTGGGTTAGGCAGAGGAGGTGTGGGAGAAGTAGGAGTAGGGTTGGTGAGGGGGTTAGTGGGTGGGGGGAAGGAGCAGGTCCAGGTATTTGTGTAGTCTTTTCTGGATCCAAGTGTTGTGCAGGTGTAATGGGTCCATTTCTTGCAGGAATTGCACTGAACTGAACCCTTTGTCTGTTGGCTCGACGTGATAAGTTTTGAGCATGTTGGACATGTGTATTTGTTGGGGGGTCCTGGATTACTATCAATGTCCCCGGCAAGAAGAAGTCACCGAGAAATGACCACCTGGGAGTCATTTCTCGGTGTAGAAAAAACGGTGTTGTTGTGTGTGATGTGTGGAGAGATGTGGTACTTGCCCGGGTGACCGAAGCCACTCCCAGGTTCTCGGGCCGCATGAGGGGCCGGGCGGGGGGAGTCGGTGGTTTGGCCCCCATGCTGTTCTCTTCTCCTCAACAGCCTCTGGGGGGTAGACCCACGGCGAAAATGCCACCGCTTGAGGTGGTTTGGCTATGTGGAGAGGATGGAGAGCGAGAAACTAATGAGGAGAGTGTATGTGAAAGGGGGAAGAGGGAAGGAGAGGCTGAGAATGAGATGGAGGGATGGAGTGGTGAGGTATATCAGAGAAGGAATTTTGAGCTGGGAGCTGGGCAGCAGAATGACAGAGGACAGGGTGATGTGGAGGTGATCTGTTTGTGGCCACCCCTTATGGGAATAAGGTGTCTGGCAGTAGATAGATAGATAATTAAAGGGAGGGAAGTATTGAATATAATTTTTGTATGGGACGAGGTCATTAAGTGTGACTTAAGGGTTAAGGGACTGAACAGGGAGGCTGCCAGGGATTGAGCAGCGTGGAGAGCCGCCATTAGGTGACCAAGGCCGACGCATGCAGGCATGTTGGAGCCTTCAAAAACGAAACAAAACAAAACGAAATCAGGCAGTTGATGAACAGAAACAAGTGTTAAGATGGTGGCATGACCAAGGAACTTGTGAGGAGCTATGTTAGTATTTTTTTTTTTAATTGTTATCATTGTACAGTTCTTTTGTATAAACATCAAGAAACCAATGACTGATGAACAGTACTGAACAGAGGTTCTGAATGATGAGTGTGTATTTGAGTGAAAACAGCTCCTACCAAGCAACCTTTCTGCATTATTGGTCTAGACATACTTTTTGCTCAGAACTGTTCTTCCAGAATTAGAATGTGTCTTTCACAATGCTGTGTCTTATATGCCACAAAGTATGGTAGTTGTATAATGAGACAAGACTGTAGTGGACTGTAGAATGGCAGCTTCAGCCTGCAGTCTGCTGGATTCATAGCTAGATGAACTTAGGACCACAACAACAAAAACAACAACTGTAGTACTGTAGTAGTATATGTAGCCTCAGGTTCATGTAACTCATGAACCCAGTGGACTGCAGGCTGAATATATCCTTCTCCTACGGTCTTCGTCATTCAGGGGACAGGGAGGGAGGAGGGACGTTTGTTTAACCAGACAGCAGAACTGCCCAGCTGTATCAGTAGCTCCACATAAAGGCATCCCTTCCAAAACCAGCAACTGTAGTAAAACCATTATACAGTAAACCCTCAATATAATGAACTGATTGGGAGGGAGGGGTGGGTCGCTATATCCAGTAATTCACTACAGTAATCACTCTATTATTCAGATGCCCAATATTCAGACACCCCACTGTCCAGACATTGTTGGCTTGGGTGTTCGGAACCCAAAAGTTTTTTTTTTTATTTTTTTTTATGTGTCCGACTCTGGGCATAGGCTTTGCAGCCTGCTATCAAGGCCCAGTCATCCTCCTACGTACTATACACCTCTACATGTCACCACTTCGGTGCTTAACACCCACCATCCATATTGAATACATGCTAGGGCTGTCTCATACAGGACTGGTGTATTGGTATTAGCGGGGTTATTTTTACGACATGTCGGCCAGTCTTCTGGTAGATCAGTAAAGCCTGATTTAATGAAATTCAAATCCTTAAACTGTTCCCTGCACCAGCAAGGATTCGAACCTGGGTCCCACGGGACTGCAAGCCAACTCTCTACCGATCGAGCTACACCAAAAAGATGCAAATAACACGAAAAAGCTGATTATTTTTGGCCCATAAGTTTGAATTTGGCGCGTGGCGCCGAACAGCTGTGTTTCTAAGGGCTTCTCCCCCTCCCCAGGCTTTCCTTCCCCTCCTCCCAGTTCTGTCTCGACTGCCATCATGGGTAAACGGTTGTCGAGATGGCTGGCAGTAGTGTTCGTTTTTGTTTAAACAGTCATAATTCACAGTGCGAAGGATTAAGTGCAGTTCAACACTGGATTACTGTACATGCTTCAAGAGCATTTTCACCACTGTCAGAGCCTTAGAGGTGGGGTAATATTCGTAACAACCACCACGGACATGTAAGTACATTGTCAACTGCCAAATATTTTCTATAATCACTTCTAAATCCTCATTCTCTGGTTACATTTTATTTATTTCATACTTTATGTCCCATATTTGAGTGCATAGGCTGTGAAAAATGTGATTTTCATGGTGATTTTCATTTCTGTTACCTACGTTCACTATGCTGTCAGCTGGTGAACATATTTGCCATACTCACCTCTAAATCATAATTTTTCTGGTTAAATTTCATTTATTTCATGCTTTGTGTCCCATATTTGAGTGCATAAGCGGTGAAGAAGGTGATTTTCATAGTGATTTTCATGTCTGTTACCTACATTCACTATGCTGTCAGCTTGGGAACATATTTGCCCTACTCACCTCTAAATCATCATTTTTCTGGTTAAATTTCATTTATTTCATGCTTTTTGTCCCATATTTGAGTGCATAGGCTGTGAAAAAGGTGATTTTCTTAGTTATTTTCATGTCTGTTTCGTACATTCACTATGCTGTCAACTGGTGAACATCTTTGCCATACTCACCGCTGAATCATCATTTTCTGGTTAAATTTCAATTAATTCATGCTTTGTGTCCATTATTTATGTGAGTAGGGTCTTAAATAAGTGCTATGCATGTACGGTACAGAGGTAGGTAGGTGATTTTCTGAGTTAGGTTTGATTAGGGTCCAAAAATACCTGTGCGGAAGTGTCAGGGCCAATATCTGGACAGAACCAATTTCCTGACATGCCTTTGGCTCTATTACATCGGATAATAGAGGGATTACTGTATATCTGAGAATCGTTCTTATCTGAAGGATTACCAAACCTAGGTTCCTATATCCGTGGAGTCATTCAGTCCTGCTTGTGCAACCACAACCTAAACGTACTCTATGAAGTTTCACATGGAGAATTCAATGGTTTATGTAGTTATGCATGTAAATACCATCCTGTATGAAGTTGTACATATAAATACAATACCTGCAATAATAATACAATACAAAGTAATACTGTTACAGTAAACTTACCATGCCAGGAAGTGCAAGAAAGTGATGCTGTAGTCACTGTAGGAAGAGGAGGGAGGTAGGGTGGGAATTCTGAAGAGGTTAGATGCTGGCACCACACACCAGAGCACACCACACTGTACACACCATAAATTTTTGTACTTTGTCATTAGGGCACTATAGTTAATTTCTATCTATCTATTGCCTGACGCCATAATCCCGTAAGAGGCGGCCATTTGACTTTGAGTTATTTGTTTTACGGGGAGGGGCACTAACCCTCCACAAACCCACTTGCTGATACGTAGGGATCACGTATGGTTTGGTTATATGGTTACTTTAACACGTAATAATACGATCTGAACACTGCAGAACAATATTTACGCTTAAGTACGGTACTATATTCACCATGTATACACTTTACATGACTCTTTATTCACTCATTCATCATCTGATTCATTAATTCTGGTGGCTCTGGTGTCACTTGTGTCAGTGAGGAAGGTGTGCTGGTGCCAGAAGCCAAACTGGGGAGGCTCACAGAGGACGTCGAAGCAACAGACACACTCGACGTCTCTGACACTATATGGTTTTTTTTCCCCAGGAGGCGAGGCAACAGGCTTGAAGAAGTCTGAAATTTTCTGCTGGACTTGCCTGGCCTGGTTTCTCCTCATCAGGTCCAGCCTTATCCATCTGAGGAGCTCATAGTTTTCTCCCCAGAAATCCACCAGTGTCATCTGCGATGGCCAAGAGTGTGTCTGCTGCATCGATGGCAGCAGACTGGGATGGCCTATGTGTCCTCTCCTCTTCCTCCTCTGCAGGTGGTTCAGGCATGGTCAGTTCCTGGACTATTTTCTGCTCCGTCTGGTGGTGGTATGCAGGCAGACCACCATCCTCGTCCAGCAACTCCTCCACCTCTTTTTGCAGGGATGGAGCCTTGGCCAGCTGCAGCCAACATTTCAGCTGCCTTTGGTGGCTCAAACCCCTCGAAATCAGGCTTCTGGGCTGGAGTCTTCAGGGTTTTGAGGAGCTTGCACCACGCATTGGGAGAGTAGTCACTGGCACCTTCTAAACCTCTGCCCAGTTCAGTATGACATCCTTGATATTGTATTTCTTGAATTTGTCCTGTGTCTGCTTCCCTCTGGTGTCCACATGCCCCTCCACCTCCATCCCATCCTTAGTCACCACTAAGCATTGGTTCAGGTAAATATTTCAGTAGTGCCTCTTAGTACTTTCAATCACCCCCTGGTCCATTGGCTGAAGTAAGGCATTTGTGTTAGGAAGTAAAAATATTGCCCAAAATTTCCATCTTGTAACACACTTTCTCAGTGGAAGGGTGGCTGGGGTGTTGTCAAGGAGGAGCACAGGCTTTACATCCTCCGTACTGATCCCATACCAGGCCTGGTGCTGCTGAATGGAGGGGTCAAAACTGTGATGGAACTAGTCATTGATAATATCCTGGGTAAACCAGGCAGAAGGGTTGCTGTGGTAATCCGTAGGAAGCTTGTCCATATCTTGGAGAGACCTTGGCTTCCTACTCTTACCCACAACGACTGGCTTCATGCAGTGGGACCCATCGTCATTAGCGCATGCCAACACCAGTATGTGATCCTTTGCACATGTAGAGGTGTATGGTATGTAGGAGGACTGCTGGGCCTTGATAGCAGGCTGTGAAGCCTATGCCCAGAGTCGGACACAAAAAAAAAAAAAAAAACTCTTCCTTCCTGGAGTGCTTCATATAGTCTTAGAGGCCTGCATATTTCTGGGGAGTGACTTCCAAACAAGACCAGTTTCGTCAGTGTTGTATATTTGGAAGTTGTGGAGGCCCTCCTTCTCCTTCAGCTCACGAAATTGGCCTACGAAGGGGCCCACTGCGTTGGTGTTGGCGCTTAGAAGCTTGCCCATGATGGCCTTATTCAAAATTCCATGATGCCACCTAGAGCTGGTGTCACTGGGCAGAAAACGGGTAATGTGTTAGCCGTTTTTGCGAGCTGAATGACCAACAGTCATTGGGATTCAGCTTGCTAGAATATCTAGTTTGTTACTGTGATAAGGACTCAAATGAGCAAAATATCAATTTTTCAACTGTTTTTAACTGTGAATGAAATATTTATTAGTGCAGGAGGTAAGTTTAAGTGAAAGCAGCTTGCAAAAGTGGCTAACATGTTAGCCACTTTTGCCCACTGTGACTCTACGTTAAAGCTTCACAGCCAACCATCACTGCACTTGAAATTGTTGTGACCTAAGTGATGAGCAAGCCTCTGCGCAGCACATTACCTCGAACAGGAACACCCTCTGCTCTGCTGTCTCCTTGTGTGTGCCACTAATTCACTGCCTCGTTGAGATTGTCCATGGGAATTCGTCGCTTGCGGTAGAGTTCCTTCCCCTTCTTGCTGGCCACCACTGCTTTCATGGCCTCCTTCACCCTTTCCTTCACCTTGATGAGGTCATGGATTGTTGTCTTCTTCAGGTTGTATTTACAGTAAAACCTCACTAGAACAGACTAATTGGGGCCCAAGCCATTCTGAAAAAAGTGAAATTAAAAAAACAATGACATATGGACTTCTCCCTGCTAAGATATTTTCATACATGAAAAGTGTAATGGCCACAATCCTTCTTCACTCCACCATTTCCTTCTAACTCAGGGCATTAACCCATTTGCCTCTTAACTTTTCTCAAATGCCACTATAAATAAGTTATTGCATAACACAGTACAATTTAAGTAAGGTTTAGACTTGATAAAGGCCATTGTAACACACACAGGAAGATATTTCTCATACATGAAGTGTCATAGCCACCATCCTGCGTCACCCACCAGTTCCATCTAACTAGTAGCAATATCCCTTTTGCCTCTTAGCTTTTCTAAAATGCCACTAAAAATAATTCGTTGCATAACACAGTATAATTTTAGCAAGGTTTATACTCAATAATGGCCATATGTAACACACAAAATAAGATATTTTCATTTATTAAAAGCATCATGGCCACCATCCTGCTTCACCTCCACCAGTTCATTTTGACTCATGACAATATCTCTTTTGCCTCTTATTTTTCCTCAAATTCCACTATGAATAATTTATTGCATCCATCCATCCATCCATCATCCAATCAAAACACAGTAAAATTTAAGCAAGGCTTGGACACAATAAAACTATCTGTCTACCCATTGCAGATGCCTTAATCCTGTAAGGGATGGCCACAAACAAATCGCCTCCTTGTCACCCTATCCGCTGCTATTTCATTGCCCTTCTCCCAGTTTTTTTTTTTTTTTTAAATAAATAGAACAGAGGAAGGAAAAACAAATGAATAAAAAGAAAAAATCCATACACAAGATTACTGGTGTCTTCCACTCATGAAATATCTGTAACAGTTGGACTTGAACAGCTGTAGGTTGAAGTTTGGAGAGAAACAACTCTGGGGAAGCAAGTTCCAGAGAGATGCAGGAATAAAAGAATTCTGATAGGCGGAAGTTCTGCAATACTGCTGTGTGACATCCCAGTCATGAGCGCTGCCAGATGCCCATGTAGCACGAGGGAAGGCATGGAGAGGTGGCACAATGGACGCAACTTCGTCTGAGCATTTGCCATAAAAATATCTGTAAAATAATGCAAGGGAGGCAACATTCCTTCTTACTTGTAGGGGAGGTAATTTATTTGTAATAGCAGGGTTATTAATAAATCCATCTGCTTTGTTCTGAATTTTGTCTAGTTGTTTTAATGCAACCTCTCCACATCCCTACCACAAGGGTGAGCAATATTCAAGCTGAGAGTGCACATCCTTGGCGTCCTCCTCCCACTCCTCCCCTGCACCTCACTCATATACACTCTCCTCATCAGTCTTTCACTCTCCATCCTTTCCACATGGTCAAACCACCTCAGTGTGTTTTTCTTAATGATTCCTATCACATCTACACCACAATGCTCCTTCACTTCCTCATTTGTCAGTCTGTCTCACCATGTGACTTCACATGCTCCTCTCAAATAACTTATTTCCACTCCACACCACAATGCTCCTTCACTTCCTCATTTGTCTGTCTCTCCATGTGACTCCACATGCTCCTCTCAAATAACTCATTTCCACTGCTTTCACTCTTGACTTCTGTCCCTCCAACAAGGTCCAAGCTTCACTTCCATACGTTAGAGTTGGTATCACAATACTGTCGTGTAACAGCGTTTTCACTTCCACGCTCACTTCCTTGTTTCTTATCACTGCTTTCAGGGAATGAAACTCATAAGTAATTTAAAAAGTTTTCTTATGTAACCATTCTGACCCACTTGGCTCACCATTCTCTACCCCACCACCTTGCCGCATGTTTTATCATCATTCAGCACCTGTTAGTGGTAGGTGATGGCGACCATCATCCACTCACTTGGTGTAGTGCTGCCTATTTCTTCCTTAGCCTTTATCTTTTTCTGTGCTTGCAATCCTCTCTTCCTATTTCTTCCATCTTTCCTGTCACTTCTTATTGCTTTTTTTTCCTTTACAGGTGGCTTTACATTGAGCAACTATCCAAATGGTTTCCTGTAAGCCAAGAAACCATTTACAATGCTGAGTGGTAACCATATAACCAAATCATACATGCTCCCTATGTGTCAACAAGTGGGTTGGTGGAGGGTTAGTGCCTCTCCCTGTAAAACAAATAACTCAAAATCAAATGGCCACCCTTTATGGGATTATAGCATCTGGCAATAGATAGATAAATAGACAGCACCTGGCAAAGGATCCTTCAGAGCAAATCCTTCAAAATCATTACCCATTATCTTCAGGGTCGTCGTCAAGGAACAGTGAATCATCGTCCTGATTGTCTTTACTGGCAGGAGCTGAATCGTGGACAGGAATTGGTGTAGTTTCTACCTTGTTATAACTTAATTTCAAACACTTTTCAAATACTGTACTGTACAGTGAAACTCAGTTATCCAGGCTTGGATTATCCAGCTTTCGGTATATCCGGGCCGTGACTGAATGGTTCAGTGGTACGGTAATGAATAGAATTATTCGTATGATAGCTTCGGTTTAAACAGGAAGCATCTGGTTGCTAGTGAGCGAGGCACAGGTAAGCGAGAGTGAGTCTGCCCCCCCACCTGCACCTCCTGCTCACAACTCGATCACAAGGGTGGTAAGGTGGAGTTTGGTTAGGCGACCGATAGCCTAGCCAAGCCTAACCTTGCTTAACTACCTAATAATTTAACCTATCCTAACCTAACCTAACCTGGGCTCCAGTTGGAAAATTGGGAAACAAAATCCACTTCTTAGTACGCTGAATGAGTTCCTTCCAGTATGCCAGAAACAGTTGTAGGTACAGCCTAAAGAACTTGATGATGATAAAGGAGGTAATCTTTCAGCTAGAGAAGGTAATTTACCATTTTCAAGATAGAAAAATACAGAAAACAAACCAGAGGAATATGAATTGAATTGGTAAAGTCTTTAGGGTGTATGCTTAGAGGAAAATTTATTGTTTTCACAATTTTAGGGGACGAAATGGAACAAAAATGTTTGCTAATCAGAAAACAATTACTGTACTTTACCATCTCATGTGTTCTCTTAAGTTAGCATTCAGTTTTACATTCTTCATTAAATATCGCGCTTCCCAACTCATTTCGGATGGCCAGAGCATACAGTTATTTCTGTCTCTTTCAGTTAAGTGTACATTATGTTCATTCTTTTGTTCATTCTTAAGTGTATGTGTGAAAGAGAGAGTATTGATGCAAACAATAATGTATTCCATTAACCCCTTCATAGCTGACAGCCTTGAACATGCTTTACTGTACCGGTGTCAGTGACGGTGAGTTAGGGAGCTATAAAAAACTGCGAACAATTATGGGAAGGGAACGAAGGTCACTGGTATGTTTACATGACCCTGCTGTACCATCCCAAGCAGCCAGGTGGTCACTTCATCTCAGATGTTTTCACCAATATGTTTAAATGCTAATGTAACATGCCCCCTAATTTTGAGTAAGTTTCTTCCATAATGCCGAAAACAATACAGTAGTAGGTAAAGCTTAACAAACGTTATGATAATAAAAGAGGAAATCTTTCAGCAAGAGAAAGGTAATTTACCACCTCAAAATAGGCAGAAAAATACAGAAAACAAACTAGAGGAATATGAATTGAATTGGTAAGGTCATTAGGCTGTATGCCTAGACGAAAATTTATGGGTTTCACAATTTTAGGGAACGAAATGGAACAGAAATGTTTACTAATTGGGAAAAAAAAAAAACTTTTGTCTCACGTCTTCTCATAAGTTAGCATCCAGTTCCACATTCTTCGTTCAATGTCGTGGTTCCCATCACATTTCGGGCCGACAGAGCATTACAGTTATTTCTGCTCGTTACAGCTGAGTGTACATTTACTGCTCATTCTTCATTCATTGTTATGTGTATGTGTGAGACAGTATTGATACAAACAATAATGTATTCCATTAACCCCTTCATAGCTACCATCCTTGAACAATGCTTTACTGTACCGTTGTCAGTGACGTTGAGTTAGGGAGCTATAAAAAAATGCAAACAATTATGGGAAGGGAACGAAGGTCACTGGTATGTTTACATGACCCTGCTGTACCATCCCAAGCAGCCAGGTAGTCACTTCATCCCAGATGTTTTCACCGATATGTTTAAATTCTAATGTAACATGCGCCCTAATTATATTCTTTCACAAATCATAGCAGATCAGAAGATGGGTTTAGGAAAAAAAAATAAAATAAAATAAAAGGTGCACCAGATGAGTCTTACCACATCTGTAAGAAAAAGAAACTGATTTTAGAACTTAGAAAAAATGGTTCCGATGCTTGCCATGGGAGGACACAAATTTCTGAACTCATGGCCATTGAGGGGGCTAAACGTACACTTTACTGTAAGCAGTAAAAGCACCTTACCAAATCAGTTCATCCTGATATTCTGTTATATTTTTCTGATTATTTCTGGGTTGGCAAATAAACATTTCTTGTTAAATCTGTTTCCCCGTTGTTTTTAGCTGTTCTGGTGTGACAGCTGTTATTGTTTGTTAACGCAGTTGCGGAAAGGTACTGTCCTGAACTAACTGTTTATCTAAACCTGGCCTAACCTAGCTTAACTGCACCTAATAATTTAACCTAACCAACCCTCCAGTTTGGAAGTTGGGAAACAAAATCCACATTTGAGTATGTTAAGTTTCGTCCATTTCACTGGAAACAATCGTAGGTACAGCTTCATGAACGTAACGATAATAACAGGGAGGAAATTTTTCAGCAAGGTAAAGTAATGTACCAAACTGAAAATAGAAAATACAGAAACAAGCAGGAGGCATATGCAAAGATTTGGTAAGATCTTTCTGCTACGTTAAGTGTACACTTACCGGTAAATAGATAGTCTAACAGTGCAGTACTTGTTTTTTGTTTCCGCCGGATTAATCGTGATTTCGGACTATTCGGGCACCCCTTCACACCATATAGCCCGGATAATCGGGCTCTCTCTGTACTGTACACTTAGAGCAATAGTGATGCTGCTAGTCCACCACCAGCCAATGCACGACCACACAAACCGCACAGACAGTATGGCTGCCCCGCCCAGGGGTTAGGCAGTCCACTTTTAGCTTTTTCAGAGTTTTCCTGATATATAAGAAATAATTCTTTCGGCTCCTTGACTCCGAAAAAAGCAAATTCCAGTCTACTGAAGTCTGTTGTAGTGAGGTCATACTGTATTCATAAGTTGACTTCGTGCTGCCCCATTCTCTTACTCTTGAATAATTTTATACATAATACCCCAATATATGGTACCCCTAGATGCGATACCCCGGCTTAACGGTGGGGGTAGATATACCACAATACCCCACCTGACGATGGCCAAACCCCGGTATAATGATGGGTTTTGATTTTTTTTTTACCGGTTTTGATGATATTCTGGACAAATTGTGTTTAGGTTGATTTATAAACAGTTTTTAAACTTAAATTAATGTGTTTTATGCATAAGGGGGGTGAACATTATCATTTTGGGGTACAGTTTACTAAGTTTGATATTTTCCAGACCTATTTGGCAATTTTCAGATTTTATTTGTTGGTTTTAGTGAGTCATTTACAGGTGTTAGGCTTAGTTTAGCTTCTTTTACAGCTGTTAGGCCATTTAGATTGGCTTTAAACTTGTTTTGGGGCTCATTTGGGTGGATTTTGGACTTGGTTGGGGGGGAAACCCAAGGCCGAAAAATGCATCCCATTACATGTTAAAACTACCCCAATATATGATACCCCGGCTAACAATGGGCTTTTACCTAACCATTTGCTTTGTTAAACCAGGGTTTACCTGTATTTCTTGGTCAGGGAGAGAATCTTCCTCTTCACCTTGCTTGAGGATGAAGGGCTAGGTGATTTGGAAGCCATTCTTGCAATAGGTAGGTCACACGTGCTACGAGAGGTAACGCAAGTGAGAGAGGTAAGGTGAGAGGGAACCACACGGAGTGAGTACTACGCACAGACTGAGAAAGACCCAGCATGGAAAAGGGTGAGGCGCACGGGTTAGCTAGCCTACATGACTCATCGGGCGGGCTGGTGGGCGCTCCCTCAACGGTGAGTCATGGGAGCCGGCTGATATGCTAACTTCCGCCAGATGCAGTGAACAAAGGTTGCTATATCCAGCGGAAGTTCACTCTGGAAATGGTGGGTTGCTGTATCCAAAGTTCGCAGTGAAAGGGTTTGCTATATCAAGCATTTACTGTACCAGTACCTGTACTGTATTTGTAGATAACCAACATTTGCTTTTTGCTTGAGGCTTTTATTTATTTATGAATATTTAAATTATAATATGCTAAGTATAATACATGTATTATCATAATAGTAATCGAATTCTTTTCCACAGGGTTTGGCACTGAATCTTTTCTCCATCATCTTTGATGTGATGATATTAGCTCTCAACTGGCCAGTTGTGTTGAGTAAGTATTTGAGTGACTTAATTATTTGTTCATATAATTATTAGCAATTCCATATACTTAGTTGTTTTCTTACTGATATCATTTGTAAAGACTCTAACATGCTTGCATGTGTCGGCCTTGGTCACCTAATGGTGAGTCTCCATGCTGCTTGATCTCTGGCAGCCTCCCTTTTCAATCCCATATCCCCCTGAGGTCATACTCTATGACCTTGTCCTAGGTCTTTTTTTCGGTCTTCCTCTTACAACCTTGTCCCTGATGCTTACACTTCTCACACCCCGCACTCATTTGTCACCTTCCATCCTCTCATCATGCTCAAACTATCCCAGTCTACCCCTCCTAATCATAACACCAATACATTCACAGCCCATCCTTCCTTTCAGTTCTTCAGTCACAATCCTACCTCCCCAGGCCCAAACAGTATTCAGCAGTGCACTACTCATCCATCTAATCATTGCCATTTCTGTACATTTGAGTCTACAAATATCATCATCCTTTACTGCCCAGGTCTCACTGTCATACAGCATTACACTTCTCTAACTCTTGCCACACATAAAGATCCTTTAGCATTGAGGGGAGAACCCTGTCCGAGTTAGGAGAGGCAGCAATTCCCTGAACTTCCTCCAACCACATCTTACACTTGGCCTACCACCAGCACATAACAAGCCCTCCAAATTTTAAAACTCTTCCACACACTCAAGAGACTTTCCAGCAGGATCAGTCCTTTCATGTGTGACAGTCTCTACATGCTCTCCTTCGAACACATTGCACACATGAAATCAGCATTAGTTCACAGCCTACCTCTAATACCACTACATCTCTTATGCCCCCACTTATCACAAACACTGCACAAGATGGAGACTTCCCACACCCGTGTGGCAGCCGCACATGGCCACACTCCCTCTGCTTTGACAGTACCGCCACTAGCTGTATATATCATCACTTGTGTTTTATTCACTGTGGAGTGGTTGGAGGAAGTTCAGTCAGCTGATGCCTCTGCTGACATTTTGAGGGCTCTCCCTCCATGCCAAGGGATCTTTGTATATGGCACGTATTAGGAGTTTAATATTGTAAGGTAGTGAGACCGAGGCAGTTAAGGAAGAGGATATTTGTAGGCTCAAACACACAGAAAAATCAGTGATCAGGTGGATGTGCAGTGTGTCTTTGAATTCGAGGCCTGGGGGGGCTAGGTTTACAGTGGAAGAGTTGAGAAGAATGGGCAGAACTGGAGTGTATTGGTGTTATGGTGAGGAGGGGTAGATTGAGATGGTTGGGCATGTGGAGAGGATGGGAGATGACAGTTAGATGCAGAAAGCGAGAAGTATGAACGTTGGAGGTAGGGTTGTGAGATGCAGACCAAAAAAGACCTGGGATGAGGTCATAGAGTGTGATCTCAGGGATAAGGGACTGAATAGGGAGGCTGCCAGAGATCAAGCAGCATGGAGAGACCCCATCAAGTGACCAAGGCCAACATATGGAAGCATGTTGAAGCCTTTATAAATGAAATAAAATGTAACCCCATCACATACCGAGGTGTGATACAGTCTCTAGGAACACTATCTGTTTATAGCCAGATGTGATAAAGGGTGACCATTTGTCTTTGAGTTAGTTGTTTTATGGGGAGATGCACTAACCCTCTGCCAGTCCACTTTTTGACACGTTGTTTTATGTAGCCAAGGGGTTTGATTAGGCGGAGAGGGATATTGTAGTGTATTGTAAAGTAGGGGCTGCCCCTCTATCACCAGTGGAGTGTGTGGGCTGCTGCTAGTAAAATGGTACGTCGTCGAGAAGAGTGAATAGGTAGCTCTCTCTCTCTCTATCTCACTTTCCCTCTCTGTGTACCCTTTTATCATGAGTGAGGCTAGTTACAGTCACATCTTGGGTTACAGAGTTTTATTGTACAAAGCTGTATGGAGGTGTGCTTGCCAGTGTAACGTAGCAATGCGTGATGGTGAACCACCTAATTACCCTATCTCCTGCTTTATGCCCTCAATCGTACTCTCGGGCTTCCTGACCTACAACTGTTTTCCCTGTGGTTATATACCAACCAGTGCATAGGTGTGTCTTTGGTACCTTGCCGTTGGTAGTTTTGCATGATGTCAGATAACTGGCTCAGGTTGATTATACTGTGTCCTCATGAAATACCTGTATTGTCTGACTTTAAGAATTTGTGATACAGTACCGTACATTGACATTCTTGAGCTAGAATATGTGTTCGACTTTCTTTGTACACCGGACATGACTTACTATGTAAGTGTAACTCACATTAATACTTATATATTAATGCCTATAACTACCACATATTGTCATAATATGTTAATGCCAACATATCGCTCGGTTGCGCAAAGCTGGCGTACCTACGACAGTATATATTGTATCATAACAGATAAATGCCTATTATCATTGTATTACAGTCAACTTGTCAGCCATATAAGTGAAATACATAATGTTGTAAAAGTAACATAGAATTGTAACAAAATTGTGTTAAATAGAATTGTACATGTACAATAAATATATGCAGTAGTCCTTCATTTATCCAGACGCTCGGTACCCAGATGTGTTCAGTATCCGGATGCTGGACCTTGTCTCTATTGACCTGCCGCGTCCCGTCACCATATGGGTACGTCAGAACTTCTTTCACACTGACACCCGTCAGTGTATCAGTACTTTTGCAATTCAAAGGTCTGTCATTTGCACAGTTTTAAAGTTTTGTGGGTGATTTTTGGTAGGCATATGCGGAAGACCTCGGTGATGGGGACGCCCCCCGACCCCACGTGACCCCCCCGCACCATTGTCTCGGCAACTCACCTGTAAGCAGTTACCTGGCCAGTAAAGACCGGTCTCCAATGACGAAATTCAAGCCGCCCTTGGTGCCTTCACAGCCGAGAGTGATTCCCCGATCAATGACGATGTGGAGAACAAAGATTACGTGGCGAAATTGAAGAAACAAACAGAAGGGATGAGGAGGTAACAATGCCAAGGAAGGTATGGTACGTTGATGTGTTCGGTGAGTGAAACAACACTTATATCGCCTATATTGTTGTGTGAAAACGCAGTGTATTCTTGTACTGCGTATAAATTCATACCAGATGAACAAATATCTATTCTGAGTGGTTTGCAATAGTTACAGCTATCATAGAAAACGTGACAGCCACAGAGCAGCTCCAGAGAACACGGTACTTGGTGTTTAAAGAGTCACCTGTATAGCCCACTTCTAAGCTCAGGTGAGCACTTTTTTGGGTGTTTTCCAATTTTTCTCAAAAAAAAGAAAACATCTGGTATAGTTATCAGTAATGAAAGTTAAAAAAAGAGCATAAACTACAAAAAGGACAACTGCCATGACCTGACGAACTACAGTACTTCTTAGAAATAGCTTGGGAAAAGGAGCTTGGAGGATAAAATAAAAATATTATACTGTATGTATATAGAAAATTCTGTGGATTATATGAAACAGGAGTCCAGAATTATATCCCTCAGCATAAGCAAACAGAAATAAGAATAAAGAAGTGGTTTAACACAGAATATAAAAAAACAGAAAAGAGACTTGCTGAAGAAAGATTATATAAGGATATGGAGAGAAGCTCAAAGGCAGTTTGAGGAAGAGAGTGTAAATAAAAGTAGTGATCAACCGTAGCTTTTTTACAGCTACATCCAAGGCAAAACCAAAATTAAAGTTAAAATTCAGCCCATCATGGATGAGGGGATAACTTATATCAATGAAAAAGATTTTTGCAAAGTTCTGCTTATCTATTGCCAGACGCCTCGATCCCGTAAGGGGTGGCCACAAACAAATCGGCTCCATGTCGCCCTGTTTCCCACCATTTCATTGCCCTGCTCCCAGCTCACACCCCACTCCCTCATATACCTCTCCACTCCATCCCTCCATCTCATCCTTAGCCTCCCCCTCCCTCTCCCCCCCTCCACCTTACTCACATGCACTCTTCTCATCAATGTCTCCCCCTCCATCCTCTCCATATGGCCAAACCACCTCAGTGTATTTCTCCTAACGCTCCTATCACATCCACTTCCACACCACAATGCTCCTTCACTTCCTCATTTGTCAGTCTGTCTCTCCATGTGACTCCACATGCTCCTCTCAAATAACTCATTTTCACTGCTCTCACTCTTGACTTCTGTCCCTCCAACAAGGTCCAAGGTTCACTTCTATACATTAGAGTTGGTACCACAGTACTGTCATGTAGTGGCTTTTTCACTTCATGCTCACTTCCCTGTTTCTTATCACTGCTTTCAAGGAACCATCAACCTTTCCTCCCTGTTGTACCCTTTCAAGCACTTCACCCTCTAAACTTCCATTCCATCCTTACTCATCACACTACCCAGGTACTTAAACACACATTTTCCATTTCCTCCTCATCCAACCTCACTGTACATTCAGTAACTTCACTTCTCTCGATGACCATAACTTTACTCCCCTGCATTCACCTTTAGATTCCATTTCTTACACCCTCTCCCAAACTCATCCACCAAGCCTTGCAGCTCCCCTTCATCTTCACTTAACAACACAGTATCATCTGCAAACAACAGTACAGGGAGTTTCCAAACACTGCCCTCTTTCACTAGGGCCGCTTCAACATCGACTGCCCCATGTTGTATCTCTTTTATAACCCCATCCATATATACAGATTGAACAAACATGGAGACATGACACATCCTTGTTTCAATCCAACCTTCAGATAGAAAAATTCATGCAGGTCACTATCCACATGCACAGCAGCCTTAGCACCCTCATACATAGTCTTCACAGCCTTCAACAACTTCTCATCTACTCCATATATTCTTAATACTTTCCACAATCCTTTGTCTATCCACCATGTCGTATGCTTTCTCCAAATCCATGAAGGCCGCATACAACTTCTTTCCCTTATCTAGAAACTTTTCCACTAAAGATCTAAGGACGAATATCTGATTTACACAACCTCTTCCCTTCCTAAAACCTCCTTGTTCTTCTCCAACTAATTCCTCTGTTATGTCCCTAACTCTGTCAATAAGTATCCTACCATTTACTTTTCGTGTTACACTAAGAAGACAAATGCCCCTGTGATTACCACACACTTTTTTTTCCCCTTTTCCTTTGTACAGGGGAATAATTATACCTGGCTTCCAATCCCCCGGGACTCTACCTTCCTCGCAGGCCAATCTGCACATCTTCCGCATCCATTCTATTACTATCTCTCTGCTATGCTTCAGCATTTCACCACACACTCCATCAATTCCTGAGGCTTTCCCCATTTTAACTTTCTGCATTGCTTCCACAACTTCCATCCTACTAATTTCTTCCTCTCTTCTCACATCCCTTCTTCTCCCAGCCATTCCCCAGCCACTTATACTTGCATTACTTTCATTCTCTATGTTCAACAGTTCCTTAAAGTGTCCTCTGCATCTGCTCACTTCTCCCTCCACGACTAGTAACCTATCATTTTTATATTTCACTCCCCAACTAACTTCTTTAACACCCTGTCTATCTCCCTTTACCTCTTTCCAGAACATTTTTTACATTCCCTCCACTTTACACTCAAGTTCCTTCCAAATTCTTCATCCATTTGCCACTGCTCTCTCTCACCCCTCTCTTCCTATCTACATATAACTCTATCTTCCGTCTCTCAACTTCTTCCTCGCCTGTTTCTCATCCACTCACCATATGCTTTCTTCCTTTGTGCCACAGCCTCTCTCACCTCTTCAGTCCACCATGCTGTTCCCTGTACCCCCTTTTGTTTTCTGTTCACCCCACACACCACCACATATGCTGCACAGATTTCTTCTGTGAATGTCTTGCACATACCTTCCACATCCCCCATCTGCTCCAATCTATATTTACCCAATTGCGCCTCCACTTCCCTCTTACATTCTGCCTTTCTTCCATCCTCTTGTAACTTTTCCACCCTCCTTGTATGAAGTACTTCCTCCTGTCCTTTCCCTCTTCTATTTCTCCATTTCCTTTGGACTTTGATTCTGACCACCACCAAGTGTTGGTCCGAAAGTCCACTCCCCCAGACCACCACCAAGTGTTTGTCCGAAAGTCCACTCCCCCAGCCAATCAGTTTCTACAGAAGACAGTAATTTTCAGAGAGATGAGAAGGAACACATATGCCCACACATAGTACAGTAGAGTCTTCATTCAACATGAGATCGGTTATGCAGAACCTCTTGCAAAATCAATTTCGAGCTAAAACGTGCCATTTATTTACATGTAAAATTGAGGGGTTGGTTTTAGGAGCCCCATATTTTTCTTTGAAAATATATTTAAAGATAGGTTATTACCAATATGTCTGCTGTAACACATCCACGACATGTGTTTACATTACTATCTTGCCGACTTGACACATAGTGCGTTCTAACCTAACCGACTAGATTTGCCCCCTAATACTCCCCATAAAAATTTTAATCACCAAGGATTGCCATGAAGCCTCTTGAAAGTCCTCATTACCATTCACGCAAAAATTTCTGACCTAATCAGCATGTGAATAATGGCCCCCCAGAATCATGCATATTTCACCAAGTAACACTTTTGGTGCACTCATTAAAAAAGAAAAACAAGTATGAAACTATTTTTGAATGTCATTAGTCATCAACAATAAAGGAAATAAATGTACTGAAGTCATCAGCATGGAGTGATTGTGTACTTCTCACTTCTCAGATATACGTGATTGCGGTAATCGTAAATAATAAACAAGGCAGCCAAGCAGTATAATTTGCATGACCGTACAATATACAGTAATTTAACAAGAACTGAACTCACATAATGATCTTACCTAACTATTTACGTCAACACTTAGTGTCTTCACATACTGTAAGAGCCAAATTTTCTGTATCAAAAATCATCCGTTCGTACCAAAGGTCGGGCACTCCCCCCCCCCTCACGCTCGTTGCACCCAAGGCAAAAACATGAATTTTACTGCTCCTTCATCGTTAACTTTTTTTCTTTTTTTCACAACAAAGAAACCATTCACATCGTAAACACACCCGACTCATTTTATGCCTGATCGTTTGCATATAAGCCCCCAAACCACATGCCACTTCATCCAATAATTTTACTTTTTCCTTTGGAATAAATGTTTTTTTTGTGTTCATAGCACTTTCAGGGCGCTTAGGCATAACTGAAGTTGGTTTGGAACCACGAGCTCAGAGCTCTGAGAGGAAATGAGGAGCAAGGAAATAAGCAAGTAAATGCATCTCCTCACAGCGATGATATGCACAACACTGGGGCAGGCAGTGGCAGGTGGTATGGGACATGGGTCACATGGGTCAGGTCGGGTTGAGGAAGCCAATCAGTGAACGACAAAAGCATAAAGCAAGTGTTGTTTGTCATCTGGAAATCCATTATACCTAAATGCATCCATTTCCCACACAGTTTCTCTCATGCAAGTGAGTGAATTACTGTGCTATTAAGTAATTATGGGAGAAATTAAATGCCTGTGTTATTGTAAGATCCTCGTTTCATTTTGTCTTAAATCGCAGCTCTACTGTACTAAATATATGATTATCGGAATAAGAGGTACAGGAAGGCTTGAGGAAATTAGACAGAGGAAAAGCAAATGGTCCTGACAAAATTTCAGGTTGGATGTTACATGAATATGCAGAAGAGTTAAGCAGACTAGTGTATTTAATATTCAAGGAATCCTTAAATAAGGTAAACTACCAGATATTTGGAAGAAAGCAAACACTTTTCCCCTATTCAAGAAAGGAAATAGGCAGAATCCAGTCAGCTGTAGATCAGCATCCCTGACCAATGTTGTAAGCAAGGTACTAGAAAAGCTGATAAGAAGAAATTTGGGTAAACCATCTGGAAAAATACAATATGATAACAGAAAGACAGCTCGGTTTTAGAAAAGGAAAATCATGTGTTACAAATCTTTTTAGCTACTATGATAGAGTTGCAGAAACACTACAGAAAAGAGATGGATG
>JAGKTI010012880.1:0-23897 GCA_018397915.1 Birgus latro
GATGAGATGGAGGGATGGAGTGGAGAGGTATATGAGAGAGGGGGGTGTGAGTTGGGAGCGTGATAGTGAAATGGCAGGGGACAGAGTGACATGGAGGCGATTTGTTTGTGGCCACCCCGTTCGGGATAGAGGCGTCTGGCAATAGATAGATAGATAGAACCTTGCTGTTTGTGTCTGTCTGTGTCTGTTACTACATATCTTAATCCTAAAAGGGGTGGCTGCAGACAAATTGCCTCCATGTTATATTGTCCCATCATCATCAGGCAGCCCTCTCTTCAACTCACTCCCCTTCCCTTCCTCACTCCTACCTTTCTGTCCCATCCCTCCTTATCCTTGGTCTACCCCTTTGCCTCCCCCTTACCACCTAATTCACATACTCTCTTAGTGACTCTTATTCTTCTGTCTCTCCATATTATATATTTTTTTTCAGCTTGAGACCAAATCCCAAGCAGTTTGAAGTAAAAAAAAAAAGTTGAATTTAGTTCAGAAGAAATGATAATAAATCAGTATTACTTAAAAAAACACTACCAGTAATATTTGTCAGCTCACGTGTTTGATATCTTTTTCAGCGCATCCTTGGGGGTGACAATCACGACAGACGCCAGCACACCAAGGTTTGTTGTATTAGCATTATTGTAATTATTAATATTATTGTAATGGTATTAGCAGTAGAATGAGAGGCTTTCCTAAGTTGAATAGATTATCTGATAGCAGTAGGAATAAAATGGTGTCACCCTGATTCTGATGGCTGTTAGTCAATCTGTGCTCTTTTTACTTTAACTAGGCATAAAATTGCCATCTCGCCATCTTCAGTGCTGAGCTGTAACAAGAGATTAACACTAGAATTGATGCTAGTCATGAAGAAGTGCTATGGAAGGGATGAAGAGCTGTAGCAATGACTTTCTGCCACTGAGCCATGAGAAATATTTACAATACAAAAAGATGAAAATCTTCCTAGTTAAAGTGAATGAACTATATTTAAAACTATACTGTGTTCATGTTGTTTGTTATCATTCCCTTTCAGCATCTCCTTGGGGGTGATGATCATGACAGACACCAGCATCCTAAGGTGTGTGGTAATGACATTGTTTTGTGGCATTGTGTCATGTATGAATAGGTTAATGCACACTCATCACTGCATTTGCTTGAGTCACCTCCACCTCTTCACAATTTTATCCATCTGTCTGTCTGTCTTTATCTAGAACCCTTAATCCCAGTGGGGTTGGCCATGAACAAATTGCCTCCTTGTCTCCCAATCCTCCTTCATCAGGCTTCCCTCCTTCCAACTCACACCACCCTTATTGTTCAGTCATTAAAAGATGTATTACTTTTTTTTTTTTCACCTCAGAACTATCACTCCGCCTCCGTTTTATTCTGGCGCCGCTTCCCATTTAGCAAATAGTGATAGAATTAACATATATAAGTAACTGTATACTATATAAGAGCTTATTCTTTGCTGTTAAGTGTGTAACAGACATTACTTCCTGTTGAAAAACCAGTATGGAATTAGCTGATAACTGCATTGTATAAGCATTTAACTATAGAATGCATTGTTTTCCCAAAGAGGTTCCATTTACAAAAATCACTTTTGTGAGTTTGTTGGCCAAATAAGATACAAACAACAGACTCAGAAACATGGTGATTTGTGTAAAAAGGGCCTTGGTTGTGCTTTCCAACATCATGCCTACACTGCTTTATTTAACCATGTATGTTGCTATATATCAGTGTGCTCTGCCATATATAACCATGTATTGTACTGTATATCTATGCACACTGCCTCATAGCCCTATTTTGTACATCACAAGCAAGGGTTCACCAACAGTTCCCTCCCATCACTGTGTTCTGCAATCTGTGCTCTATTACTTAGTCCACCAAATATCAGAGAGTATCCTTCCTGCTCATACTTATTTGTTGTGTGCTTCATATTGCTGTCATATCATATATCTTTTATAAAGGCTTGAGCATGCTTGCATGCATTGGCCTTGGTCACCTACTGGCGGCTGTCCACACTGCTTTGTCTCTGGTAGTCACTTATCCCTGAGGTCACACAGTATGAACTTGAACCAGGTCTTCCTCTGTCTGCCTCTCTCAACCTCACCCATGATGTTCACACTTCTCACCTTCTGTGCCCAAATATATTTTGCAGGACTTGATTGTATTAGTGATGTGACAAGAAGGGGTAGGTTAGATGGTTTGGGCATGTGGAGAGGATGGAGAATGACAACGGGATGGAAAGTGTGCAAGGTGTGAATGTTGATGATGAGGTTCTGGGAGACGGACCAAAAAAGGCTCAGGGCAGGGTCATACAGTGTGACCTCAGGGATAAGGGACTGAGTAGTGAGGCTGCAAGAGCTGCCATTACATGACCAAGGCTGACACTTGAATGTTGGAGCCTTTATAAATGAAATGAAGCGTAAGCCCTTCCATCAGCACAGTCGGCTGGGAAGTGTTGGTGAATTTTGGACTGCATATCTCTGTATTGTGTAGCACCAGTCTCTCACCCCCTCACCACCACCTCACTTGTTTTGCAGAAGCATGGCAAACACGGCAAGCACAAGGGCAAAAAGGTATGTGTTCCCATATTATTAATTGATTTGTCCTGATATCATACTACAGGACAGACTCTCAAATCTAGAAGTATTGGGTCCAAAAACTTTATGTAAAATGGAGCATTTTGGAAAGTAGAGTAATAATGAGAACTGTAAGAAGATCATGTAGTATTTACTCTATAGTACAATGATCAGTAAATTCTGTACGATGCAATATTGTACCTTGCGTTAGTAATTTATTGTCCATTCTTGTACATGTCCACAATAAACTGTCTTCTGATATGCACATAGTATGTGAGGACAGATGCTATCAGTGCTGCCCTCTTGCTTGAATATATAGTTTGAAAAGTGGATTTTGGATTTTGGAGTTTGTACTGTACCATGAAATTTTGAAATGAAGGACTCATATGTACCAAGATTTGAAAAAAAATTTGAAATGTGTATGTGGTTGGTTATGCCTGGGAATTGAGTCAGGATTCTGGGGTCTTGAATGCGTGTGAATGAATGTGTGGCCCATTCACTGAACATGCACTAGTTCTCTGTCTGTCATGTTTTTATTGTTTGTGACTTTTACCTCTTCTCATCAATTAGTTGAAAGAGGAAGTTGAGATTGTGGCGATGATGATGATAGTAATAATGAAGAATGATGATGATGATGGTACAGGATTTGTAATGATGATGATGAGTATGGTGATGATGCAGTGTTGATATTTTTTGTATCATTACAGCATCTCCTAGGCCAGGGCGACCATGACTACAAGAAACACGGCAAGGTAAGGCATCATGGGAGGTGTAGGATGCTTTTCTGATAATTTTAGGAGGCCTTTCGGCAATTACCATACTCATTCCACCCTAACTTGGCCAAAAATTGCCACCTCTCAGTCTTGAATGCTGAAATGTAATAATAGATTAATACTAGAATATGTTGCTAGTCATGAAAAAGTGTTGTTGAGAGGATGTATTGTGAAGCTGTAGTACTGTTTATAATCTTACATCACCTGTCCTGACCTAGTGTAACCCAGCTGTACCTAATGTATCCAAACTTACCCTACCCCACCCCACCCCACCCCACCCCACCCCACCCCACCCCACCCCACCCCACCCCACCCCACCCCACCCCAAGTTAAACAAATCCTCTCTTTAACCCAACAGAAGCAGCTTTTGGGAATGGAGGGACATGAGCTAACAGAGGAGGGGATGTTCAACGCATTCCTGGCCCATAACAACAAGTCGTACAGTGGCATGGAGGAGTATCATCACCGCATGGCCATCTTCACACAGAATATGAAGAAAGTGCACGTGTTACAGCGCAATGAGAGAGGCACGGGTACTTATGGCGCTTCAAAATTCGCGGATCTGACTGGTATGTTGAGAGAGAGAGAGAGATAGATAGTAATTTATCTGTCATCTTTATCATTATGTCTGTGAATCTGTGTCTGATTCTGTCTATGTTTGCATCTTTATCTGTCTGTCTGTCTCTATCAGTATCAGTGTTTTTATATTATCTACTTGTCTAACCATGTATCATATCTGCAGAGGGTGAGTTCCGTCAGTTGCTTGGTTTCCGTCCCCACCTCAAGCCAGAGGAGTCCATGATGCAGCGTGTGGAGGTGTCCGACAATGGCCCTATTCCAAAATCTTTCGACTGGAGGGACCATGGTGTTGTTACCCCCATCAAGAACCAGGTGAGAGAGAGAGAGAATGATGTATTACGGCCTAGTTTGGGTTTTACTCATGCATCTGCAGGATGACTTAATATCCATCCATCATTCAGTCCCAACTTTCACTAGCTTTTAACTTTTTTTTTGTCTTTTTCTCTGATTGTGGACCCTGCTTCACCACATCCAAGGGTGGTTGGGAAAAGAAGATACAGATGATGATTATGATGATGATGGAAGATGATGATGAGTGTGTTTGTTTTAGGGTATGTGTGGATCCTGCTGGGCCTTCTCTACAACTGGCAATGTGGAGGGTCAGTGGGCCATCAAACACAAGAAGCTCATCTCTCTCTCTGAGCAAGGTAAGGCCTATTCTAATTGGACAGGGGATCCCTAACCCCTTTGAGCTCAGTCAGTGACCCTTTGTAGTCACATTGGAGGGTTGATATGACTAATAATAAAGGAGACTCTTTCCTGCCTCATAACTAATTCTCACTGAATTTCATGGAACCACAGTTTAGTATTTGAGTTATTGGAGTTTCATCAGATGAACACAGACCAGCTTAGTGTTGATACAGGGACATGTAGAACTGTCTTCCTCATTCTGTATTTCCCATATACAAGCATTTTTTTTTTTTAAATTGAAATCCATGAAATACTTGGTACTGAATTAAGGTACTTCCTCAAAAATTACTATAATAATTTACATGAAGCAGTTGATACAGCACTGGTACTTTATTTTCTACCTATTCTCATAATGTTTAATGATTTGCACTTGTTGACCCCTGGTATTAATGAATTTTAACCCAAGAACTTTTTGAGCCATAAACCAACTCTCAAAACCAATTGAGTTATAAGTAGGAGAGCAACTGTACAGGATGGCCCAAATATATGCTTCTCTTTTGCTCCACTGGGTTATATCTTGTGTCTTGCATGGAAGGCTCAGGTACTCTTAGTAATGTCTGTTGTTTTTTAATCATTGATTTACTTCGCCTTCCCTCTGCCACACCCATTCCCACACCAGGAGACTGATTCCCTCCCAGCAACACATTAGATACTACCAGGTGAATTTTGAGTGGAGCATTCTTTATGGATTATCCTATATAATTTTTGCAACAGTAATATTTTTGCATTGCTCCTTGCAACCCCAGAGCTGGTTGACTGTGACTCCGAGGACCAGGGTTGCAACGGTGGGCTGCCGGAAAATGCATATGATGCCATTGCCAAGTTGGGTGGCCTGGAGACTGAACAGGACTACCCCTATGACGGACATGATGAGCAGTGCCACTTCAACCGATCCCTGGTAAGTACACCACAGGTATCATTGTAAGTCACTTCCTTCCACTAGGTTAGGTGCTGTAGTTGGTTTGCTTTCATCTGGCAGAGATCCACATGCTCTTTAAGGTCAGCTGGTGGCCACGTGTAGTCAAATTGAAGGTTAAAGTCGACTAGTAACCCAGCTTACTTATTCATACCTCATAACCAAGGCTGATTGAATTTCATGCATCTGTAACATAGTATGCAAGTTGTAGGAATGGACCAGTTCTGTCAGATGAAAATAAACTCAACTATACTATAAGAGTTGTTGTTGCAGTCCCAGGCCTGTATGAAATGTGAACCTAGTGGACTGCAGGCTGAAGTTGCCCCTCTCCTGCCATACCCTGTCCACTGTCAGGGAATAGGTAGTTAGGGATGTTTGTGTAAGTGGAAAGTGTAGCCACCTGGTTATATGGTGCCACCACATGAAGGTGTCCCTGTCAAGCATCACAGCCATTAGAGTAAAATATAGCTACAAGCTTTGGTAACTAGCCATGCTGTCATCACTCTTGGGCAGGAATCTCAGCTGTAAGTAGAGTGAGTCAGAATCCAGGCTGAAGCACACACATTATATCAGCTCTGATTGTGCAACCCCCCATTTTTTTTTCCCCTGTGGTTTTCAGCAACTGTTGGAAATTAATTTATTAGACACTTACTTTACTTTCCAGTCCATAGAAGATATCAGCCAACCTCAGTCTGGGGATTCTGTAAGAGGAAGCATAATGGCAGTTGGCTTGATTTTTTATATTTGCTCATTGTATCTTGTCAGAAATAAAGCCATACATTCAGAAAAATTGTTGATGAATAATGTAAGTCTCTGTAACCAGGCGGCAGTGACAGTGAATGGTTCGGTGGAGCTGCCTCAGGATGAGCGATTGCTGGCCAAGTGGCTGGTGGCAAACGGACCCATCTCCATCGGCATCAATGCCAACGCCCTGCAGGTGTGTGGTTGTGATGCTAGTAGTGGTATTAATAGTAGAAGTAGTGGTAGTAGTAGTAGTAGTAGTACTGTAATTCTTGTTGTTCCAAGCTCATCTAGACATGAACGTAGTGAACTGCAGGCTAAAGTTACCCATCTCATGTTGTTCACTGCCATCCTTTTGGGGGGATAGGGAGGGAGCTGGAGAATGTTTGTATACCTGTGCTGTGGAAGATGGAATGGAATGGGGTGGACAGAGTAGTACTAGATAGAGTGTTCGGACAGGGCTGATGAGATAGACCACTCTGATTCACATAATTAGCTCCTTTTGATTCCTGGCTTTACCTCAAGAGCATAATGATGAGCACATATTGTATTTTTCTTCCTGGTATGCTCTTTATAGTCATTCCATCAGGTGTTAAGTTAACAAGGGAGTACCAAAGCAAATTCCACAGTGAAAATGATCTAATGTGGTTGTTTTCCATAACAGTTCTACATGGGAGGTGTGTCGCATCCCCTCAAGTTCCTGTGTAACCCGGCAGACCTGGACCATGGCATGTTAATTGTTGGATATGGTGTACACAGTGAGTATGATAGATGTATAGATGGATAAATAAACAAGTATATAGGTAGATGAAAAGACAGATTTATAGTGATGGATGAGTTAGTTGATTGCACTTAATATGCTGGTTAAAGAAAACACATACAGCACCCTAGCTTCAACAAGCATTGGTGCACTGTGAGTCTGATGCCATTCAGAATTATTTGACCATGTGCAATTAATAGCCTTTTATTGCCAGTATTTAACATACACAACTATTCCGTACTTATTATCATCTGCTACATTGGTTGCCGAGATGTGTGAGGACGTTACTGCATCACAGTATTAATCAGTCTGTCATAATCTCATAATCTTTAACACATGTTCACTGTTATATGTATGGAGCTAGTGGACACAAATGAATAGATAGACAGATAAATGGGTGTATGTGTACTGTATATAGTGTCTGATAATATCCGAGTGTAGTAGTATCAGAGTTCGCCATGGGAAGGTTTTAGTCATGAATAAATTTAAAGTAACAAATACTTGAAAGTAAGTGTAATGTAATTTTAGTATTGTTTAAGGAAAAGCTAAATGAAGTTTTAAATTAATACCTGTGGAAGAATTAGGTTTTATTAATTTTAATAGTGCTTAGGGAAAAATTGATGTTTCAGTTAATTTTTGCGATGCCAAAGGAAGTGAAAGTAGAGTAATTTTTAAGCCACTTTAGGAATACTTAATGAATTTATAAAAATGCTTTAAATAACTTCAGTAATACCAAGTTGAAAGGTGGTATTGAGTTCTTTATACAAGTTATCCAGGAAACCATTCACTGTGTTGGTTGGTAACTATATAGCCAGATGACACCTGCTGGTTTATTGGGTTAAGGTGCTCTAACTGCATTGAACCTGCAAAGGTTTATATCCAAGGGGAGGTTAGAGTTTATTGCTCACTTAGTGCTGGTCACCCTTGCTTTGAATGTCCAGACTGAGTAGGATTAGATGATAAACAGATAGATAGATAGGATATGATATTGAAAAGAGGTATTGTTTTTGTCTGTGAGTTATTTGCAAGGAGTTACTTTTTGCCTTTGACTGCTGTTGTATCTTGCTAACCTCTCCCCAGCCACCAAATACCTGCGTCGACACCAGCCCTACTGGATTGTGAAGAATTCGTGGGGTGAGGACTGGGGAGAGCAGGTATGAGTATGTGATGTGGAGGTGACGGTGGGTTGGGGGAAGATGTGGGAGGACCGTGTGGCTGTTGTGGATGAAGGATAACAACAGTAATGAACTGTAACAGTCATAATAACAGTAACAGTCAGTTCTGTTTTGCCTTTTTCAGGATGTAGGGGGCCAAGTCTAGGCTGCTGTATGCTGTTATGGATGCAGAATGATAATAGTAACAGTGACAGACAATCCCATTTACCCTGTCCATGATATAATTGGACCTGGGCCTTACCACTGTACTCAGAACCATTCAGGGATATAATACCAGCCTGATTCCCTGGCCTGGTGTTTTATGACAGTAAAGCATCCTATTATCTTCATAGGCTTACAGCTTTTATCCTGACCCAAGTTGTTGGTGCTGTTGTGACCCCAGGCTCATCTGGATGTGAGCCTGTTGAACTTCACACTGAAGTTGTCATCCTCCCTTTAAGGGATAGGGAGGGAGATGAGGGATGTTTGTATGTTTCATTCGTTTACTTTTTGAAGGCTCCAACATGTTTGCGTGCATCAGCCTTGGTCACCTAATGGTGACTCTCCATGCTGCTAGATCTCTGGCCGCTTCCCTGTTCAGTTCCTTATCCCTGAGGTCACACTCAGTAATAGGTAGCTCAGTTTATTTTGGCATCACATGAAGGCATTCCTCTCTAGCCCCTCCCTCCTGGCCCAGGTACTCTAGCATTAGACCACCAGGCAGTATATGACTAGACTGAGCAGTATAGTTTCAGGCCTCTTTGCTCCTGATGGGACAACACAGGGCTGTGTGATGGATAAATAGATGATTAAAAGCCTTGTGGATTAACTATTTTACTACTTAATATTATTGTCTAGAGCACCCACAGTGTTCCGCTTCCCCACAGTGCCACGCACTCCTCCCACAGCCTTCACCGGCCTGTCATTTAGCTTGTAAGATAACTGGCTGGGTTGTTTTCCTTGCAGCGTACCCTGTGTTTAAGAAGACGCTGCCCTTCTGGATTGTTAAGAACTCTTGGGGAGAGGACTGGGGAGAGCAGGCAAGTAGTGGATGGTGGGAAGTGATCATACCTTTCAAACTAACTGAACAGTGTATTTTATTGGCACTGGAAGCTGCCAAAGATTTGTATAGTACTGTTTTCCCATGTATGTTATATATGCTTGTTTTTTCAACCCCAGGCTCATCTAGACATGAAGCCGGTGAATTGCATGGAAACTGTGTAAATATTAAAAAGCTACCAACTTGCCTAGCCCCGGGCTCCTACGCTTCTCTGTGGGGCGACATAGGATTGGATAGTGAATGAATGAATGAATACAGTATAAAGCACACGAGGCTGTTAACTACTCTCCAGTTATGTATTTTTCACATTATTCTTGGTATCAGTAGATGATTTTATTCAAGTTAGGAGAGACTTTGAACTGGATGGGTTAGATGTAGACTTAATTAACAACCTCGCCACTGTTCATCTATCAATACTTGAATAAAATTGTCTGGAGGTTGCAAGAAGAAAAATGAACATAGCTTATTGGGTTGAAGATGCTAACTCTTCGATGATAGGTGGTTTCTATGTGGCAAATAAAACTGCCTGGCCTCCTGGGTAAAACAGACAAGCCATCATCCACTGTGTAGGAGTTACTTGAGGTAGTGTGAAGCCCATACATGAATAGAGTTTCTTTTTGTGAGTAGAGTCATCTCTTGTTAGCTAGAGGAAGGTATGTGGATTTTCAGCTGTTGATTAATGGTAGTTAGAATGTAATATGCAGAATATATGGCATTGGAAGAAGCATTTGATGGCTTCTGAAAATAATTATGATCTTTTTTACTGCATAGATAGGAAGTTTTGCCCCTTGGGTTTTGTATCACCTAAGTATTTTTTCTGTCTCTCCATCCTTCTATCAGTGGATAGGGAGGGAGTTGAGGGACATTTGGATAACAAGGTGTCAGATTTATCAAGTTATATTGGTGCTACTACTTGAAGGTGTCCCTACCCAGCATCTTGCCACCACCATGCAACAGCATTCAGTTAAAAAGACATTTAGTAGGAAAGCAGCTTGTTTTGCTTTTCATGGACCCTTTTAATTCCATATTGTCGAGGCTTGTGGTTTGAAAGGTATGATCTGATGCCGCTTGGAATGGATTTACTGTTATGGTTCTTTCACCCTAATTTGACCCAGAATGTCGTTCTTTTGCAGCTTGTTTCTCGTATATTGTTGGCTGAAAGAGAGAGAGTACTGTGGCTCTGCATCCTTTCCGTAGAACATCCTCTTCACTACCAACTTTTCTTGCATTAATTTTTTGTTATAACTCGGCCATCAGGAATGAAAATTGGCTGTTTCAGGCCATATTACTAGAGATGGATGCAGATCCCAGTGTTGTCTTTTTCACCATTGAGCTACGTGAAATAAACCTAAAAAAGATGAAAATCATGGCCAAGTTAGGGTGAAAAGAGTGTAGTAAGGGCAAACAGTGGCCTTTAACCTCTATTGGAATTGTGATGTTGGTTATAATTTAGTGATGTATTTTCTGCTTGATCTAACCACTGATGTGCAAGAGTAGCATGCTGATGTCCAGGCTTTGCAGCACATTGCCCATTGTAGTAGTAATAATAATAACTGTGAAAGAAATAATAACAGTGGCAATAATAATGATGATACAGCTTCTGATAATTGTAAATAATAATGATTAATGATAATTAGTGGTAGTTGCGGGCACTCACTATCCACTTACTCGATATAGTGTTGCTCTTGGGTGGCTTCTCTTTCCTCTTTTCCTTCCTTCTTTCCCTCTTTCCTTGTATGTCCTTCTTTCCGTCTTTCTTTCCTATTCCTTCTGTCTGTGGGTGATTCTACACTGAGTGACAAGCCAGATGGTTTCCTGTACACCAGGAAACCATTTACTATAGTGGGTGGTAACCATATAACCATACTATGGTGCATGGTGATTTAGTGGGTAATTAAGGTGCTCCAGCTGGATTGAGCCTGGTTCGGTTTAAATCCATGGGGTGGTTGGGGTTGTTGCTCGCCACTCAGGGATGAGTGAGGCTGGTCACTGTCATCTTGAATGTCAGGACCAACTTGCCTAGCCCCGGGCTGCCACACTCCTCATGGTGCAACATAGGATCAGATGGTGATGATGATGATTAATGATAATAAATAAATCTCTTCCCCATGATAATCATCCTGACTACTTATTTACCCACCTAAGGATGGAGTGAGGTAGGGCAAAGTGGGCTAACTATCACTAGTATGCCAAACTGTTTGGGCCAAACACTCATTCACAAACCATTCAAGCCCTAAGAATCCAGACTGCACCTCATGGGGCCAAGCATCAACACTTAAACATTTCTCTTTATTGTTATTGCTCAGCCCTGGTCCATCTGGCCAAGTGGACCCATCTACCACAGGTAAGTAAGTGCTTCTGTGGGGCTGTCCTATTTATGTAAGCACAGTACAGTACAGTACATACACTGTGTAAGGGTCCAGCACTGCCTGGTGGTATATGGCACCTTACTAGGGTTGGACCAGAGTCCTTCCCACGGCAAGGTGCAGGGAAGTAGGAGGTTGTGCTTAGATGTGCTTTCGGTTGGATGTCACATGTGCGTTAAGGAGGATGCACAGCACCACTACGTGAAAGCTTTCTTTTAGCACCTTTATACAATCTGAGCTGTAGTAATCAGTTCTCTCTCCTTCAGGGCTACTACCGAGTGTACCGAGGTGATGGCACATGCGGCGTAAACACGATGGCCACCAGCGCTATTGTGCCTTAGGTACCAATGCCGTAGCATCTGCCTGCACACCCGTATGCCACTCGCTGCAGAATCTGTAATAAGAATCTACAGCATCTGACAAGAAGAATCAGTAGCATTGATTAGAGTCTTCAGCATTAACAAGAGTCTTCACCATTGACAAGAGTTTGTAGCATGTAATAAGAATATACAGCATCTAATAATAAGAATCTGCAGCATTAATAATTAGAGTCTGCAGCATTGATAAGAATCAGCATAATCTAGTAAAACTCTGTGCAGATTCACATATATACAACCATACTCACATCCACACAGCCACACCACTGCACATCCACGCAGCGCCACAGCCACACATCCACATGGCACACTTGGGGTCAAACCAACATTCTTTAACCACCTGTAATAGCTTGTACTGTTAGAATATAGTGCAGTTAGTTACCATTAATAGTTGCCTTTAAAAGTGTACTCAGTTATTGAAATACTCTACCATTTTTCAGCTACTGTAGTTCCTGTGTGTTGGTTGGACGTAACTTTTCACTGTCATGGATGCACTTGGGTGATTATTTAGGTTCAGTTAAGAGCATTTTACTCAGGTGAGGGAATTTCTAGAGGATCAGAGATTGAGATGGTGTTCCCCTAATTTCTAGCAGAGATAGTTTTAAACTGTTTGGCAATTAAAATTCCTGTAAGTTGAAGAGAGTCATTAACTTCTGTGAATAAAATAAAAAAAAAATTTGAATAGAAGGGAAAGGAAATGCAGGGAACAGGAGAGGTGAGGAGAATGAAAAATGAAGGGAAATAGAAGGAGAAAGAGTTAAGATGAGGGGAACAGGAGAATTTATATATATATATATGTTAATGATGTCTGTGTGAATCTCCTTATAACCACTACTTATCAGTCTGCATTATGTCGCAATATTATAACCAAATACTCTTAGAAGTCACATAAAGTAACATAGGCAGCTGTGTTTGTGTTGTGTGATTACTTTGTATTGAGACAGCTCAGAGTTTACTTCTTTTGTACAGCCTCATAAAGGGTGGTTAGTTAATAGTGCTCCACCAGAAACCCACTTCTTGGTATCTTATGTGTTGTGGGAATGGCTTGGTCTGCTTGTGTGTGCGTTGATGTGGTAGTGAGGTTGGGAAATCAGTAAATGATGCAGGGTAGACATTATGTATGGACCACTTTGTGTATGAAACAGACATTTTAATAGCTTTGGACATGAGTAATACATGACTGAGAACTGTTGTATTGCAAATGAGTGATAAATATAACTGTAGATAAGTTGTTAAAGGTTATGTTGGGAGGGACATACGATAGATTGCAGGAGTGTAGGTTGTCCAGCTTAGTGACTTCACTACAGTGTTTTCTTTCAGGTTTTATTCTTGCGGTAACCAGATGATTTTATTGACCTTAACAGATACAATGCTGCTTGAACTGGGGAGAATAAGCATACCCTTCACTAACCCCATAGAATCCAGTGATGTATTTTTTTCATATTTTTCATTGTAGTCGTGCTGTTGACAGCTTTAATTCAGCTCTGGAGGGACTTTCGGAGGGGTAAGATATACACACCTTCCTTCATTAGCCCATCCATTACCTAAGATCTCCATTAAATCAGAAAGAATCATCAGCAGGTAACATTCACTCATCATCATTAAAATTACATCATTGGACAGGGTAACCCATTCATTTCAAGGGAGGTTTTTAAAGCTGAATAAGATGGTCATATGTTAGCTAAGGCAATGAAAAAACATCCTAAGGCAAAAGGGGTTTAAAGATATCATGCTTCTTGTTACCTCTGAAAACCCTTGAGGTGGTTTGTGAGAGAATAGGTACATTACTTTTGTTCAGTACAGTATTTAAATATTACCATAGTCCTTTCACTGTATCATTTCTTGTGAAGTCCTCAGGCAAAAGGAGGTTAGAAACAGGTTTCTAATTACCTCTGAAAATTCTTGGGGTCCTGTTTCAAGTAGATACATAAATTTGTTCAGTACTGGATCTGTTTTTGCCCCCCCCTACCATGTTTGTTAGTTTAAAATGATACTTTCTGTAATGAAGGAATTTGTAGTTACTATATCCAATCTCTCCAGCTTGAAAAGTGTCTTTTAAAGTGCATAAAATACCAAGAAGACTGGAAGAATAAAGCAGAATTGTCCTTGTAATGTGAAGTACATAGTGTTGTGGACCAGTAAGAAGCAGCGGCAACTGACCTTAGTTGTGACACATTCAGTATTCACGTAGGATTAGTAGTTGAATGTGTGAACTTTTCTATTATTTGAAGGTATATGATGTTTTAGGTGCAGGAAAATATAAGTCCAGTCACCTCTTCCATCTCTACCATCACTGGTTGAATAAAATCATAAAGTAAGCAGAGAGGGGAGAACCAAAAATGACACCTGGATTTATCAGGTTAATCCTTTCAGTTCAGTAATATATTTTTATGTTATATTCTTCCTGCAGCCAGACATTGATATTCTGTTTGGAAAAACAATCAGACCAGCGCCACGAGAGCCACATTATTGGGAAATCAGTGTTGTTGTTCAACTATTTTTTTTAAAAATTGCAGAAGGGATTAAGGAAGGGATCATCATGCCCACATACAATTTTTGACAAATTAGTAGTTACTTAGAAGAAGAATGTTATTTGCCATAACATTTTCAAGAAAATGTCTTGCATACTTGGTATCATAGAATCATTTCAGTGAAAAGAAGGATTTGGCAATAAATGTTGAGGAAATTGGTACTGAGTTAACATGGTTTCAGACTTACAGTAATTCTGCTAGGAATCACCCCAACTCCCCTCTCCAGATTTGCTGGATCTGCCCTTGTAGTAGACATTAGGCCATTCATGTAGCAGCAGAGTTCACACTAAGCTCATATATATATTTTAAGGCTTTTATTATACAGTTGCATCTACCATCACAGCATCTCTTATTTATGCTTATTTTTTAGTTTTGTTCCTGATCTTTTCTTTGCCTGCCTCTGTAGATAGTACTATATATTGTCCACCCAGTCCAGATTTCTTGTTTAGGTACAGTAGAGACTTTGAAATCCGAAATGCTTTAGTCCAAATACTTTTTGGAAATTGGAATATTTTGGAAAGAATCATAATCATGAGAGAAGCATGTAAAAAATTGTCTACTGTATGGTGAACAGTAAATGCACTGAAGTACCTTATATTAGTAGTATATCATCTGGTGTTATATGTGTCCAGAAATAGACTTTTCTTCAGATATATTGTGTAAGGACAGTATATGAACACCTTCTTATTGGGTGAATATAATATTTTGTAATGTGGAAATTTTTGGAAATTGCGTGTTTGGATTTTGGAGGCTACACTGTATTATGCATGCTTAGAGACAGCTGCACAGGTACCATTATTTTTACTGGGTAATTTTATGGATTATGAATACAAATGTAAGGTGTTGTGATGATAATGGTACCAGTTCCTTATAAGTGCTTTGTTTTTCCTGGGAAATTGTAGAGGCTCATGAGTAAAACTGTAAGGTGTTGGGATGATTTTGTGATTTGCAATGTGGCTGCCCCAAGATTGGAAGTGAGAGTTCATTGTTAATCATATGTGGTATCTTCTCTACTTAGTGGAGGACAGTTTAGGTCACATGTTGAGAAATTATGTACGAAGTTGAGTATGTACTTTTAATGTGTGTGGAATGTTTTTATTGCAATATGATCTTAGTTCAACCCATAATTACTTCAGAACTTAGGTGTGTATTGTAGGTGGCTTTGGAGGTTTGTGAAATGCTCCTTCCTTAAGTAATTAATCTACGCATAACATCACTATATCTTACTTTACGTTTTTTATGCAAAGTATGTTGATATAAAAACAGTAGCAGCAGCATGAAATAGAATGTTAAGGTGTAATATGTAAAATGTATTGCTAAGGAAGAGGTAGTGCTGCTCTCAGGTGTCTGCCCTTTCCTCTCCTCCATCTTTCTTTCCTTCAATCCTCTTCTGTCTTTCTTTCCTTCATACTTTCCTTGTTCTTCTGCCTATGGGTGACTTTACACTCCCTCTTCTGTCTTTCTTTCCTTCATTCTTTCCTCGTCCTTCTGCCTGTGGGTGACTCTACACTGAGTGACAAGCCAGATGGTTTCCTGTACACTATGCTGGGTGGTAACCATATAACCAAATATTGGCGCCTGGTGGTTAAGTGGGTAATTACGGTGCTCCAATCGGATTGAGCCGGTGAAGGTTTATATCCAAGGGGTGGTTGGGGTATGCTCATGTAATGCCACTCAGGGATGAGTGAGGCTGATCACTCTCATCTTAAATGTCAGGACCAACTTGCCTAGCCCCGGGCTCCTACGCTCCTCTGTGGGGCGACATGGGATTGGATGATGGATGGGTGACGTCTTGGGTTTAACTTGTGTTGATTTAGCTTGTGGCAGTAACATCACACCTGAGACTGTTTAGCCAAGCAGAGGGAAATTTCTTGTAGGTCATCAAATTTAGAATTTCATAAATATTTAGAATCTCATAAATATTTAGAATCTTATACATAAACATTTACAATCTTATAGGGAACAGAAGTAATCATTTTTGCAGTCTGCACTAGTTTTGTATGAGGCATATCCTAGATGCACTGTAACCCTGAAATTGGTAACAGTAATACTCACGTCACTTCTTAGTCTGTAGAACCTGGGAATTTCCTTTTTTCATTTTTGCCATCTGGGGGGGTTAGATGTCTTTTAGCAAACCCCTTCAGTAGAAGCCTTGCCAGAGGTGAGTAAAATTGCAAGAATAAACTATCAAAAGATGTCAGCCAGATTCACAGGGTTAAGAATGGTACTTGGTAATGCAAACATCCTTTTTTAAAAAAGGATGTTTTTGGTGTAGCTATTTGGTGTAATATTAAAACATTTTAAAGTTATTGTGTTATAATTATGGCAGCCAATAACTTTCTGATAGTTTATATTTTATCATACTTAAGACATTATATTGGACAAATAAAGGTTTCTTTAACTTGGGTTTTTATTTAAAATTAGAAATTACTTTGTTATTATTACATATTGGCTGCCTTTTGTGAGAATGTGGTGCTAGAGAGGGGTGCCCACTGGTGATACTACTGATATAAGTAGACAGTAGAGCTGTTGGATTATGCAGACATCTCTCAGTGCCTTACCTATCCCCTGAAAGCATGATGGCAGATTGCAGTTGAAGGGCAACTTTAGTGTGAAGTCTATTTGGTACATCATTCAGATGAACCTGGGGCTACTAATAGTCCTACTGTGACTTTGATGGGATATCGTCAGAAGAACTGGGAAGATATCTGGGGATGGAAAACACCAGGAAGGAAATAAAAAGAAGGAAACTGAGATGGCTTGGACGTGTAGAAAGGATGGACTGGGGGAGCTGGGTGAGGAGGTGAAGTATAGACATGCTGGGCTGTTGGTGGAAAGACAGACTAAAGGAAGGTGTGGGAATGATGTTGTGCGTGCTGACCCCAGATCTAGAGGTACTGTATTACTAGAGGGCTGGCACAGAACAGAGCAAGGAGGAGTGCTGTCAGTGATGATGAACCTGTATAACCCTTACTGCATGGAAAACAGAATGGTGATGATGATGACCTAATAAGCCCCTTTGAAGATGGCACCTGACTACTGATGGTGTGGTGGGTGGGAGGTTCAAGTTTAGTCCCATGTTGGGGCATGAAACAATCTCATGATTTGAATTCTGTTAAACTAGACTTCCCTGATCTTCCATAAGACTCATCAGCATCATAAAAATGGCCCAACTAATACAACCACACCAGTCCTGAATGAGACAGCCCTAACATGTACTCATTATGGGTGGTGGCACAGTGTTGAGTCTCTATATTGTGGGTGGTGGGTATTAGCTACAAAATGGTGACACATAGTAAGTTGGAGGATTGCTGGACCTCAGGGAACAGACTGTGAAGTCTATGTTGTGGTCATGTTTGGTTTCCAGGACAGCCCATGCCTTATTTTTGGTTGAATTATATATGACAACTACAGATTTGTCATTATTTCACATCCCATTACACTGAGTTCAAACTGCCCGCCAACTTAAAATTAGGTTGCTTGTTCTAAAAAAAAAAATCGTAAGTATGGTTGTTCAGTGAACAATTAAGTGAATAGCCAAATATTGCCTACTATATTGAGATAGGTACGGTATACTGAAAATGACGTGCCAACGAAAAGCTTTTGAAGGTCACGACGGAAATCGAGCTCAACTTGTGATGTCCTGAGTGGCATCGTTCCAGTGGCGATTGTATTCAAGACAGCTGTGTTGCTCAGTTATATTGAGTTTTAGTTCACTTAGCACAATAAAACATAGGCATCACATTAAGAATAATAAGTTTTCTTGAGTTTGTTGCAGTTATTTACAAATTTAACTCCAAATAATGACCGCTGTGTTTTGAGTGGCGCTGTTCGAGAAAGATTTCACTATGGTGTAATTCATGATTGTTTACATTTTCCTGGAGAGAGACGGAAGTGGATTATTTACTATTTTTGTGGTTGAAATATCTGCTAAAACCAAAACCAAAGACAACCGTATAACCAGGGAGGCATGTGGAGTGCTCAGAGAACCTGTGATTGGTGAGGGACGGGGAGAAAAGCGACTAAAAATGGTGAATCTATGAGGCAGCCATAACTCACAGTCCAAGTGTGAGGCCGAGTCAAGCCTTTATCGTCATTTTTAGCCCCCTGTGAGGACCAGCACCTACGGCAACATGTCTGGCTCCATAGAAATACCTCTGAGGGACAGTGATGAGGTGAGTAGGCTAATTATCCCTCTGAGTCCCGGGTTGTCCATCATTTTACTTTTGGCATTTCCCGACGAGAATGATGTTTACGTTGACTTTTAATACAGGAGGGTTAAGAGGGGTTAGATATAGCATTGATAAACCCCTTCAGCACAGTGGGCCTTTTCTAAATTGTATCTAATTGTCTGTTAGCAGCAAATATAAACCAACAAGGGCATCACCAGGCTCCAAAAGGGTTAATGAACATAATGTAGTTTCATTTACCATGGTCTTAACCTGACCATTTTGCCTGTTGGTAGTAGAAAAGCAGCCAATTTACTGTTTTTACTCAGCTTGGACCACTTTTTTTGTCCCCTTACATCTTATCTCATACATCATAGTTCAGTGGCAGAACAAGACAATGCTGTAGCTCAGTATCTTTTCCATAGCACCCCTTCCTGACTACTGCAATATTACAGTGTTAATTTATTGATACAACTCAACTTTTTCAAGATGCAGAGGTGGCAATTTTAGGCCAAGTTTGAGTAAAAAAAGATACAGAAGGAAGGCAGCCTGTTGTAGTTAAATCTGACGAAAATCTCAAGTCTACCCTTGTACAGTTCCTTAAATGGCAGTGTAATTTCAGAGTGGAGGTTTGATTTGACTCTTAAGTACATTCATTCCTCTGTGAATTTAATGCAACCAGGACATCATAATCAAGAATTAGTAGTTCTGGTCAGATGATAAGAAATTGACTAAATAGTTATCTTGTGGCAGTTGTAGTTGAAAATGTAGGAGAGTTCTTTTCTTGTTATATACTTTGGTGTGCTATAAATTTTTTGTACCAAAGAACTTGGTTTAAAAAGAATGCGGGAATGTGCAGGCTGATTTTGATGTTGCTAGGCTAATAGTTGAACCTTATCAATTATAAGTGCAAACTGAGCCTGGCAGGACCTGATCTAACTGTGAAAACAGCACTCAGTCCCGGTCCAGTGAATACCAAAGTGATTGAGACAAACCCAAATGAACCCAGATAAGTACTTAATTAAACTAGAAAGCATCCAGAGAACCTAAATTAATATCCAAATGAACCAAAATGAAGGAGAAAATACTCATATATAGGAGAAAATATCCACTTGAAGTATATCTATCTATCTATCTATCTATTGCCTGACGCCATAATCCGTAAGGGGTGGCCATTTGATTTTGAGTTATTTGTTTTACGGGGAGGGGCACTAACCCTCCACCAACCCACTTGTTGATACGTAGGGAGCATGTATGGTTTGGTTATATGGTTACCACCCAGCGTTGTAAATGGTTTCTTGGCTTACAGGAAACCATTTGGCTTGTCACTCAATGTAAAGCCAGCTGTAAAGGAAAGAAAAGCAATAAGAAGTGACAGGAAAGATGTGAGAAATAGGAAGAGAGGAGGGCAGACACAGAAAAATAATAATAAAGGGTAAGGAAGAAGTAGGCAGCACTAAACACCCAAATTAGTGTAAATGTATATGAAAATGAACCCAAACAAATACACAGTTGATTTTTTTTCTCTCTCTCTCCCTTTTAGGAGGGAACAGTCTTGCAGGTTTCTGTTCTTTGGTTCTTTCTTTCATTCATTAAAAAAAGAAATGATGTCACAAACTTATACAGTACTGTACACCTAGCACAAATGCCGAGTGTTGTGTTGTTTTACAGGTGATTGAGTTGGACCTGTCTCAGCTGCCCGAGGGAGAGGAGGTGTTGGGTATCCTCACCAACGAGAAGGTTCCACTCAACTACTGGGTCGACCTTGCTGTGAGTATTGTGTTTTTGGATGTATGGTATAAATGGCTTTGGGGATTTTTTTTTAACACCCATTACACATAGATCCTCTTTAATGTTCTTGATGTAGACTGTGGTGATATTAAAGTGATATAAATAACATATAGGAGTTAAGGTGTAATATAAAGATAAATCACAAAGGAAGAATTGCCACAAAGTTTTCTATGTCATATAGAATAGTGCCTGGTGGGGATGTCCAGATATTATGTAGCATTTTTTCCAACCAGACTTTATATTCCCCAACCCCCTCTAACACTATGACCCTATGCCAGCTTCCCCTAAAATATTATGTAGCACAACTTTGGCCTCCCATTCAGACTCATCAACATCTGAATAATATGCAGAGTTGGGAAGGACTCAAAAATTTTCAAATTTCATCAGTATTTTTGTGTATTTCCACAGTGCAAATATAGCAGAAATGTTGGGTGTGGCTGTTGTTGTTGTTTTTTCTTAACTCGGGTCTGTCTAGCCAAGCAGGAGGGAAGGCTTGTAGTTAGTGTTCAGATAGTGGTGTTGTATTGCCTTGCGGCCTGTGCTGTGTAGTAAAATTATTGAATGGTAATGTTGTGTAGTAGAAATGTCATTTGATATCATTTTTCTGCCCACAGATTGAGTACTACAAACAAAAGAAGGAAGATGAGTTTGTTCGCATCCTTGAGGCATCCCGGACAGATGCCAACGCCATGTACAGAGACTCGGAGAAGGACCAGGTGAGTTAATACACATGCACATACTATAGGTGATGATGTTGATTATGATGATAGATGATAATGGTGGTGTTGGTAATGATGATGATTGATGATGATAATGATTATGGTGGTTAGATGGTAATGGTGATGGTGATAATAATGATGACAATATTTTACAACAGATGCGGTCACTGGACACCTTGGCAGCCTACTACGTACAGAAAGCCAACAAGGAGAAAGACAAGAGTGTTAAAAAGGACCTTTTTCAGAAGGCCACATATCTGTACACCACGGCCGACAAGATCATCATGTACGACCAGGTTAGTGTGTAGCCTTGCTCTGTGGATATACTGCTGCTGGAGAGGTGTGCCTTCATGTGATGGCACCAGTATAGCCAGATCAGTCAACTGCCTGGTTATACAAATGTCCCTCAGCCACCTCCCTACCCTTGAAAGTATGATGAACTATAGATCTGCTTAAATCTGCTCTTCACCTGGGTCATGTTTAAGATGAACCTGGGAATGCATCTTCTACTGTACCCTTACTGGAAATAGATAAATGTCCCACAACTCCCTCTCTAGCCCCCCAGAGGAGGAAGGTGGACTGCACCAAAATAACCTCCTGCAGTCCATCCACTGGGTTCACATTCAGATGAGCCTGGGATTGCAGCTTCTGTTACTGTGCCTAGGGTCATGGAGAGGGATACCTCCAAGAGGTGGCAACAGTATGAGCAGGCAGTGGAGTTGCCTGGTTATAAAAGTGTATTTCACTGCCTTCCCTGTCCCCCATAAGAGGATGCCTGCAATCCACCAGGTTCATTCTTCCAATGAACCTGGAGCTACAATTGTTACTGCTGTAATATCGCTGCAGTAATTAGATTTTGACACCCTTTTTCTACTAATTTTACAATAGATTACAGTGTAGTTTACGATGTAGTAAAATTGCTGTTTCTGTTCAGAACCACCTGCTGGGCAAAGCATACTTCTGCTTGCTGGAGGGTGACAAGATGGAGCAGGCTGATGCCCAGTTCAACTTCGTGCTCAACCAGTCGGCCAACAATATACCCTCGCTGCTCGGAAAGGCCTGTATTGCATTTAACAAGAAGGTGAGTTTTCATAACTAATTTTTTTTTTTTACAGAGAAGTGGTGATGATAAACACAGTGACAGTAACGATGATGTTGGTGATGAGTATGATGATGATTATGATGTGGTACTTTTTCCCAGGACTACCGTGGTGCGCTAACATTCTACAAGAAAGCCCTCCGTACAAACCCCAACTGCCCCGCTGCTGTGCGTCTGGGTATGGGCCACTGTTTTATGAAGCTTGGTAATCAGGACAAGGCTCGTCTGGCATTTGAGAGGGCCCTGGAGCTGGACGGACTGTGTGTGGGGGCACTGGTGGGGCTGGCGGTGCTGGAGCTCAATGAAAAAAAGCCAGAGAATATTAGACGTGGAGTTCAGATGCTGTCGAAGGCTTACAACATTGATGCAACAAACCCCATGGTCTTGAATCATTTGGGGAACCACTTCTTCTTTAAACAGGTAACTTTCAACTTTCTTGACACATTTTTTCATGATTCTTTGAGTTTATTTATTTATTTATTTATTTTTATTTACGTTCATCTTCCCATCACATACTATTATTTGAATGAGACAGTTCAGTGAAAAGCAGCCAGAGAATAGCAGATGTCCTCTCTAGAGCTTGACAGACTGTGTGTAGGATTTTGGATTGGGATGCCTTCATGTGGTGGCACCAGTATGATTTGACGGCAGAGCTTCGTGGTTATATAGATGTCCTTCAGTCCTCTCTGTATCACTTACAGGGAGGATGGTGGAATGTGGAGGTGGATAACTTAGTCTGCAGCCCACTCGGTTCATGTTCAGATGAACCTGGGATTGCAGCTACTACTATTACTACTACAATTCCTGCCTGTATATTGCTAACATTTACTTCCTTCTCCCACAGGATTTCCAAAAAGTTCAGCACCTGGGCCTCCACGCATTCCACAACACAGAGAATGAGTCCATGCGTGCTGAGTCCTGCTACCAGATGGCCCGCGCCTTCCATGTACAGGAGGACTATTCACAGGCCTTCCAGTACTATTACCAAGCCACACAGTATGCCGCCACAACCTTTGTACTGCCCCATTATGGCCTTGGGCAGATGTATATTAACCGAGGCGATACCGAGAATGTGAGTACTGCACTTGATTAAGGCATCTGGCTGTAGATAGGTAGAAGCATTTGATTGTTATATCTGTCTGAATATTGGTGTAGCTAATATGATTCATTGTGTGCAGTATAATTATCAAGCCACACTTAATACACTGCACCTTCTTTCATACTGCCCCATCATGGTCTTGGACAAGATGTATATTAATTGCCACAGTTCTCTGTCTTTATCCTGCAGTTCTCCTGATTCACATTTAAGTGAGCCTGGGTCCAAAACAAGAGGAACAATATTTTTCCCTGTAAAGCTTGGTTGATACAATCTCAAAATGGTCTGAGTGAAATTTAGTATTGATGATTATATAAAGTGAAATTGATTGAGAAGCATTGTGGTGTTGCTGTGGATGTGCTTGAAAGGATTAGAAGTATCTTGAGATAGTTTAGGGATATAAAATTAATGGAGAAAAACCCTCTACCCCTGGGGGTAGGGGGTTTTTCAAGAATTCTCCCCCAGTATCCCTGCTTGTCGTAAGAGGCGACTAAAAGGGTTGGTGG
>JAGKTI010012881.1:0-20803 GCA_018397915.1 Birgus latro
AATTGGTGTTGGTTTTGTGTCTTCTGGTATGGGTATTGGTTGTGTCACCTCCACTGGAGCTTCAGGTGTTATGGTATGTTCTTCAACATCTGTCTTTTGTTTATGCTTCAGCTTTTTCTTATGGGGTTTATGTGTGCCTGTATGCACTTGGACTTCTTCAATAACAGATGTTTTCTCTGTTTGATCTGTTGGTGATGTGGGTTCTACTTCTACTTTTACTGGTGTTTCTTTTATTTCTTCTGTAAGTGGTGTTTCTTGTGTTTCTTCTGTAAGTGCTGGTTTTGTTTCTGGGGCTGGTGTTTCTTTTGTTTCAGGGACTGGTGTTTCTTTCATATCAGGGACTGGTGTATCTTTTGCTTCAAAGATTGGTGTTTCTTTTGTTTCTGGGAATGGTGTTTCTTTTGCTTCAGGGACTGATGTTTCTTTTGTTTCAGAAATTGGTGTTTCTTTTGTTTCTGGGACAAGTGTTTCTTTCATTTCAAGGACTGGTGTTTCATTTGTGTCTTTTGTAAGTTTTGGTTTTGTTTCAGGGATTGGTGTATCTTTTGTTTCTTCTGTAAATGGTGCTGGTGTTTGTGCTGGTGTCTCTTTTGTTTCTTCTGTAAGTGGTGCTGGTTTTGTTTTGGGGACTGGTGTTTCTTTTGTACCTTCTGGAATGAAAAATAATGTTCTTTTCTTTACATATTTACCATTAATCATATTAAGCTCACAGTGAATTTAACCCAAGTTTTAAGGTAAAAGGCTGGACTTCCATTTTTTTTTCCTCCATTTTTGGGGGTCTGAAAGTTTTTTGATTATTTATGACTGATACTAATTTCATGTTTATTTGTAGATCTTCTTAACTCTTCCACTGAGGATGCATCTCCCTCTGCAGAATGTAATCATCTTGTGGTTGTAAGAATAAGAGAGACTGTCAGTGCAGTGCAAAAGTGATTTGACTTCAAAAACCCTTCCTGTCCAAGAGACTCTGCTTAGGCTGAATCAGATCATCTGATGGTAGCCAAAATAATATAAGAAAAATGTGACCGGAGTAAAATGAATCTTAACTACTATTTTTTTTTTCTAATACTAAACAGTAACTCATCAACTCCCATTTTGAGCAGCCTATCTTACATAAATTCTGCACTTCATCATACCTATCACTTGAACATCTCCCATTTAAACATCTCCCATTGGCTGTTAGGTTTGGTACAGTTAAGTCAGGTTGGTTTAGGTTGGTTTAGTTTGGTATAGTTAGGTTTGGTTAGGTTTGATTAGGTTTGGACTGTAGAGGTATGAGTGGAGGTGCTGAAACAAAAGATGTCCAAATGAAAATGTACTGAAATGAAAGGTAATGAATGGCTAGTTATTAGAATTTAATAAGGATATTTAATAGAACTTTGGTTTGTCTGCTCCAAATGATGACGTTACTCTTATAATTTTTAACCATGAGTCTAAAAAAATTAAAAAATTTCAGTTCTTAAAATAAAATTTCGACTGAAAGGTTCTTTTTTTTTCTTTAATAATGTCTGACAAAGTTTTCTGCTTAAGGAAGCCTCAAGGCACCTGAATTTTGTTTTGCTTAATTCTAAAGGAAGAGTTAGCAATTTTGTTTAGCATCCTCATGTAAGTAACTTCTTGCTGGCATATTTATCAAGGAAAAAGGTACAGTATCCATTTCACATTTCCTCATCTAAACAGGATTTCCTATGTTGCTCAGGCATCATGCAGTATTATTTTAACTGGCTCTATCTTTATTTTTTTCCCCTAAGTTTTGGAACACTGACTCTGGCTGCATTCGTATGTGCCAAACAGTGTGTGTGTGTGTGTGTGTGTATGTGTGTGTGTGTGTGTATGTGTGTGTGTGTGTGTGTGTGTGAGATATTTATCCTAGCATATATTTCAGTCTGTACCTTTACTAATGAACCAAGTGGTATTTAGTAATAATAATTAATGTAAACTGCTGGATATTTCAGAATATGGAATAGTCTGAGCTTGCAGAATATTTGGTATCAATGCTGTCTTATGTATTTGTGTATCATAATTATTTTCCTGAGACAACGCCAATCTCCATATCATGTAATATTCCATTGTGTAAAATGTCTGAAGACCTATTTTCAATATTATAGTATATGTGTATGCTGATTTGATATAAAGTAACACTTGTTATACATGTGTGTGTTGATTATATATACAGTATGGCTGAGGAGAGAACTTATAATTATTTGTGCTGTAAGTGAATTCAGATATATGTTTAGAATGGTTTAAAAGGTACAGTACATAGTGATGCACTCCTAAAAACGTGTGAAGACCGTTGGTGCTTATTTTGGCTAATACAGTATATATTGTACTTGATTGTGGTCAAACCAGAACATAAGGCAAAAATATATCCACGGGCACAGTAAACTATGTATGTTTTAAAATGTACCAGACATATCTACATGGATATGGAAGTGTCACAATTAGTTCACACCAATATCTGAAATATAATGATATCCTTAAGAGATCCACTGCATAATCAATCTTTTCATCTGAATCTTACACCTACATCCTACTAGTATATAGCGTGGTAAGAGGTCCAGAAACAGAAATAGCAGAATGAGTAGTTCTTCAACTCTGTACTATTCTCTTTCCATATCCCACCCAATCCATGATGTACAGGGTTGGTATGATGACAAAAAGGTTGAGTCATTTACTGAAGATCTTTGCAGGGATGTCATAATATGCCAAAAATTGGTATGTGATAAGGATGACTATATGGATGGCTATAGTAACTTTTTGTTTTCTACTTTACAGATGGATGTGTGGATGACTCTTAAGTTCAACACTGAAGGTGGATATGTCTTGCTATTTACACAGGTAAGTTTGTGAGTATTTAAGCCACAGGATCTTTACTGTTTCTGTGATTTATTTGCTTGTACAAGTAACAAATGCTTCACTCAAAATCTGAATCTACTTAATTGCAAATGACACTAATGTCACATGTATTTAGTAATTCTGCTGTTCGCAAGGAATAAACCACTGTAATGTTATGATGTAATATCTGAAAGTATCATCCACATCCAGAATGTCGCATAAACATCATTTCACACTTTGTGACTTAAGTCACTGCAGTGATGCTAATAAATGATTAAGAGTTGACCAAGGAGGAGCCAAACAGAACCCCAAACCATGGAAGATTTCTTTTTACCATGCTGTAAAACTGTACGTTTTTAATTAGCATCGGCTAGTTACCTATTACAATACTCTCAAAGTTATGAAAGTTCATGAGGCCCACACAGTAATCTTTATGCAGCTAAACCCTCGAAGTACAGTACCTTGCCCACTCACTGAATCTTAAAACCAGGTAAGCTAAAGAGGCCTGACAGTCCACCACAATTGTTTTGGACAGCATTATTTCAACATCAGATTTAAGCATGTCTAAATATTTCACATTAATGATAACAGCAAGTTACTGTCTGAACTCCAATAATATTCATTTGAGCTGACAGAATATGGCAAGCAGTGGAATATAAAGGCTGTGGATTTGGAGGATTTACTTCCAATGGACTTACCACAACTCCTACGTTCCCTTATGCTAAGTTATGATGTGTGTTTCTGGTCAGGTCATGTTAAGCCTTGTCAAGTCATGTCTGACATACAGCGAATCCTCTCCATAAATCTTTTTTTTTTTTTTTTAAGCCATTAATCCACAGCAACAAAAAAATCCATAAAGTTTCAATGTTAGGTATAAAGTTGGTCTGTCAGATCTCCCAGGTTACTGTATCAATTGTATTGAGAAAAAAAAAAAAAGGGTCAAATAATAGACTACACTGCCAACTTATGAAAAGGAATGGCTGTAATGTCTGCAAAATGGTATACAGTAGGTCATATCCCCCCAACCCACTGCCATTACTTTTCCAGTGATTCTACTAGTTGAAGCATTTCTAATAGGCCTGTAGATACAGGTGATGAAAACAGGTATAACAGTGACCAGCTGTGTTGTGTGATATCTTTGGCAAATATATGAAATCATGCTAAATCCATCAGCAACGATACAGTGCTTTGGAATTTGCATCAGTAATTCAAAACTCCAGGCATGTAATGAATGTATATTATACCGAAAAAGTTAAAAGCTATCAATACAATTAAAGTTCGGTGTGTAAAAATATTTTAAATGGAATATGGTATTTAACTTCATACTTTGCTGGACTTGCTGCAATTACATATACTGAAGGGCCATACATGGTATGTAATCTCAACTTACAACTGTAGCACTGAGAACATTATATGTACAATTTAACAAATGCCCGACTGATCTGCTCACATATTATCTGGTAAAATAGGTTCTCCTTATAACTCAGTGGACAGATGCAGGAGTACAAGGCAACAGAAAAGTCACTATCCAACAGAAGAAATCATCACACATCACACTGCTGTGCCATACACTGTGACACCTCTCACTGCTACATCACACACTGTTCGCACATCACACTTTGTCACCATACACCATCACACTCAGTCTGTCACACCTCCTTTCTACTGACCAGACTTTTGTAAAACCTATAGTTGCTTTAGGTATATGGTTTACAGCTTCAAAATACCGAATTTTCTTAAGACCTGTTATACATGCCATAGTACTGACTGGTTAATATGCACGGCAACCTACACGGTCAACTCTTAATGATGAAGTTTAAATACTGAGGTGTTTTGTACTTACTTAATGTAAACCTTAAAATATTTAAGTGGTTGCTTATTGTAACACTTTCCTATTACTCATTATTATATTTGTTGCCTGTAAGTGTTCTTCCCATACCACAGGCAAGTCATGAACAGATATGTATTTGACTGGAAAAATGAAAGTTTGCATATATACTGACCAAAATAAGCTAGCACAACAGTGTCCTTTCTATATTCCTGAAAGTGTCATAAATGTCTGAAACAGTTTGAAACAAAAAATATAATAAATAACAGAAATTAAATAATGTTTATACTAAGAAAACTTGCTCTACTGTCATCATTAGGGCAAGTCACTCAGTAATGTTGGATATTTATTTAAATGAAAATATGTATAATAATGAAATGTTGATATACAGTACTGTATATAGAAAATAAAATGGGATCTACTTTCTCGTTAATTTTACTGTTGTCAAGAGATGCACAATAATCTACTTTGTTGTAACTGAAATAAATGTACTAGATATCTATAGTCTGCTATGTTATTGTACCAAATCTTAAAGAATATATACTGTTTGTGAATGCTTCTTTGTTTACTCTATGGAACCAAATAAAAAGACTGAGCCATTTTCTCACTGGAGTAAAAGACTTCACAGCACCTCTTCCTCAGTGATTTATTTTGCATATTACATTACTGTATTCATTTATTTATATCCTGTCCTCATCAGTTTGTGATCTCAATAGCATGTTACTGTATTTATATTCCTTTAATAGGGCATAATCAACAATAAGTAGCATGATGCAGTTTATACCATGTACCCCACCTGCACTAGCTAAAATGTTGCCCTATTCAAAGAACACTGGGTGTGTGGCACTTTGGCGACTGAATTGCATCAACCAATGGCCTTCATGTGGAATCAAATGCTAAGCCTCTTAGTCAATAGCATACATTCTTAACCCACTAAACCATGGTGGACATTTAGGGTATTTTTAAGTATAGTATGGTATGCTGATTAGGTAAAATATACCACTGAGAAAGAGGTTTTATGAAATCTCCCAAGCCAGTGAGAATACAACCCATGAATCTGACGAGAGTACAGTAAACGACTGTCTGAACGTGGACTGGAAAGGGACGAGAAACTGTGACGATGCTCCGGTTAATAGTGTTGTGATTATTATAGGACATACCTGGCTTCACCTCGGACACCTCAACAGTCTCCTTTGTCTCCTCTTCATGCACACTTTCCCATGCCTTCTCAGCTAACACTCTCTCTGTTGGGTGAAGCATGCGATTTATCGTAAAAAAAAAAATCCAATCCTTCAGTTCTTCCTCTCTGTAAGCCCTGTCTGGATTCTCTAAAATTATTGCTGGTCTATGCACACACATTTCTACCTTCATAGATCTATTGACAACACAAATAAAAATTACTACATGAAATAAATCTATTCAGTACAATTATGCCCTCTATTTCAGTTTATTCATGCTACCTCAAGACAATTTTATTCAATTGTAGGAAGACTTCATCAACTGTGGGAGCTAATGATATATCGAACCTCCCCAGCTCTAAAAGTCTCCTAAGCTGAACATAATCATTTGGGGATGCAAGAATAAAAAAAAGAACAGAGACATTATTGTACTGGAGTCACTAAGAACTAAGTACAGGAAATATGCATGCATCCAATTTACGCTTCAAGTATAATAATTCATCCAATCACATTCATGGATCCACAGACTAGATATGGCATGGCTAACTAAGTATAAAATCTAAAACACTTCATAAATTTTAGAAACCTAGAAATTTATACCTTACTAGAACCTATACTGTAATTGCAAACGTAATTAAAATGTGCAGCATAACAGGAGTACTTCATCTGTCACTCTTGTCTCTCTCCTTGTCCCAAATGAAGAGAATTTAACTTGCTTAAAATATGAAATGCACAGACTCTATTAAAGATTCACCATACTAAGCTAAAATCTAATGTCAACCTAGAAATCCTGTACTAGAATAAAACTTAACTCCTTCAGCTACTGGACGTATTTTTCACCATATTCTGGCTATAGCAAGATGATTTTTTTCAACTCAGGAATGAGCTCTATCAGAGAGAGAGTTAATGAAGGTTATATCTTACTCCTTCAGTTTGCAATGTCTCCCATGATGAATATGATAACCTGAAGATAGGAAGAATAATGTGAAAAATATGTCAGCTGATTCAAGGCATTAAAATACTTAAAATCACCAAGCCAACCACTAAATGGTAAATGCAGAGAAACCTTCATGTATCCTTATGATGCCTTTATAAGCAGAATATGAATATGATGAAGAGGGGAGAGGGGAACTTTCCTTGGGGTATTCACTACTTACCGTCCTTGGCATCTCGGTATGCTTCCTCAACCAGCACCTGAGCAACCATGACGGAGTGTCCATGTTTCTCCACGATGTTGATGAGTGGTTGCTGGGTCTCAGGCTTGTTGAGAATTGGCAGTTTACCGGTCTGACAGCATGCGATAATCTCCTCTGTCTCCACTCCTTGGTTGATCATCTGAGACACCTTGGTCAACTCCTGAGTGGCAGAGGAGAACTTGCCCATCTCCTTCGGCACAATGTCCTTGAAGAGAGTATCTGGCTTGATGTTCTTGGCATGCTTAACCATACGCAGGAATGCCTTGAGACCAACAGGGTGTCTCTTTGCCTGTTCTTGTGTTTCCTGAGCAAGCACAATAGACACATTCCTGTGGTGGCCAATATGTTCACAAATCTTTACAAGAGCAGTTTGAATTTTAGGCTGCAGGAGAGATTTAAATTCTCCAGCTCTGAACATCGCCCAAATGTCATTAACCTTGACATTGTTTTTTAGCATTGTGTGAATCCTAGCCAGTTCTGAGATTATTTGCTCATCTTCAAAGAATTGTGGTGCAACTTCCTTGACCACTTCTTCACCCTTTATAGACGTTTCTGAAACTTTGACAAAGCATTTCACGCCAGGGATTACATTGGGAGAAAATTCACTGGGTTGAATTTCTGGATAGCGCTCTTCAAGAGCAACAGGTGCTTTCCAGTTAGTGTACACTTCTGCAACCCGTCTGTCCTTTGGTGTTTTAAAGACCTTTTCTTTCTTCTCTTCAAACTTAGGCTTCCAGACATTTTTCCTTGCCTCCTCAAGTTCTTTCTGACGTTGGGCTGTTCTCTGTACCTTATCAGTCTTAAGCCTAACCATGGCTTCTTGGTGCTCTTGCCTTTGTTTAAGAGCACGTTCCCTTTCCTTCTCCTTCATGTGTTCTGCTGCATGTTGGATTTGTACAGCTGCATACCTCTCATCATCTATCTTCATCTTCTCTTCATAAGTCAGTTCTGGGGTTAGAAAATTCAAAGCCTGATATAGTTAGCCTGCTATTACTCCTAACCTGCAGGACCTCAGCTAGTTGTGAGCTTTAATATTGTGAGCAAGTGAGCAAGATTATATACAAGGAGCCTTAAGGAGTTTATTCAAGTGACTGAAATTTGTACTTGTGTGAGTATATCACACACTACAAAATGGGTGAGAAATTTTATGTTTTTTTTATTGTCTGTATACCTCTCAGCTCCTTGTTTATTTTGCTTGTGCCTTAGTGCAGAAAGTATGCAGCTATTATGTAATTATGCAGAGCATTTAATAACAAAATTATGCTGAGCAAATAATGATAAATTTTTACCATGAAGCTTACCCTGGCAATGTTAATGTCAGCTTTTAATATATAAAGTGTGTAAATAAATTTAAATTAATTATATGTTAGAAACAGCTTTGAAGTACTGCTGTATTATAAGAAACCAAAATAATCCAGATATTGCCATCAACTTAAGAGAAATAAACAAATCAGCAAGCATAAAGGCATTTGTGATTATACAGTACACAGGATACAACCACCATACCTCCCTGTTATTATAACCATACTGTGTCTTTATATGATTTAGCTGGTACTGTAAAAGTGGAAAATTTCTGTCACTCACCTATGACCTCCAAATTAGCTTTAGTGTAGTCTTCTCCCTCAGAGTTGGAGGCTTTGCAGGTGTACACTCCACGCATCTCGGGTCTAGCTTGCACGATAGTCAAAATAGCCTTGTCATTGCGAACTCTCATCTGGAAATAAACACAGCGACCATATTGCTTAAAGTGAGTGGTTTAACAGAAAAAGTGACAGAACTCTGTGTGTCGTGATGGCAGGTGGGGCTGAGTGAAGTGTGACTACACATGTATGAGAAGTGGTAGTTGCAGTGTGACTTGGCAGTGTGCATGATGTAGCAATGTGCAGTCTGATCTTGTTTGGTGTTACAGTGCATGGTTTGGTGGTGTGTGGTGTTGCACTGTATGGTTTGGTGGTGTGTGGTGTTGCACTGTATGGTTTGGTAGTGCATGCTGCACAATTAACTTTACTGTGAGTGATGAAATATACAAAATCACTACCTTCCATGTCACCCCTATGTAGGATGAAGTCTTAATCTGTATTGTTCATTACAGAAATGTAGTGCTAAACAAAGAAGGTGAATAATTTTGATCATTCAACATAGTGTACTGTTGTTGTGGATTATATTATGTTCCACTAATTGTTGTATATTTGTCTTCATAAGCCAAACGATAATATCAGTGCAGGTACTTACCACGTGATGAAGGGTGTATACAAGTCAATCATAACTGTAATGGAAATCTTAACTCTAGTGTCATATAGTACCTACTAATTTGGACACTCCCTGAGACAGCCAAAGTGAATAAATAAGGAAAACATGAACCTATACCTATATATATATATTTAATAAGTAAGGTGGGTAGGTTGGATCCAGAAACATGAAAAGGGAAAAGAGTTATCAAAACATGAGGACAAACTTACAGTTCCAGTAATCCAGCAGTCTAATATCATAAACTAACAAAATCAAGACAGCAAATACCTGGTAGGATGCATGCTGACGAATGAGCTTGTTGTTGTGATACCATGTTATTTCAGGCTTAGGGTTACCAGTGAAGGTGGTTGTGAATGTGATGGTTTCCATTTCTTTTACTCGGGAGTCAACAATCTCTTGGGTGAATTTTGGCTTCTTCTTTTCAGCTGTGTGAGGAAAGAAATAGCATGAGAAATAATGTTTGTTACTTCATTATCACTTAAAACAGGGTGTGTAACAATACTGTGTGAGGTAACATGACATTATGCAAAAATTATAGTGGGAACTCTGACAGAGTAAAAAGACAGTGTAACTTCTATGAAGTTCTCTCAAATCAGCCATTACTTCTATAATAAAATAATGCATATTATCTTATTATGGCCTGAATTTCTCATAAATAATGTTTCTTCAATCTTTTAAAAAGCTGCTGTATCTAGGGCAAACCAAATATATTTATATGCGGAAACATTATCAATAATTTAATTTGCTCTTTTGTTATATTATCTACAGCGAACCAAGTTTACATGTGAAAACATCAGCCATATTTTGCATTTAAATTAAACTGTCCAGGGCAAACCAGGTTTAGGGGAAAAAAAAAAAAATGTTAATACAGTACTTATGATTCCATTTGGGACTTACCTCTCCACCCCAAAGCAAAATTACTCCATGCATTCATTTTCAAGCTGCAGAAATTCCTCTAGGCTGTCAACTCTGCTACTCCCTTCCTGATCATCACATGCAGAATCATGACTCTGTTCTCCTAATTCAGCTGACTTTTTACTATGGTCAGATGATGCTATATGCATTACTTTGGAACATGAACTTGTCTTTTTAATAGTGTCTTTAGCAAAGCAAGATGTTGCAGAACTTTTCTTTTTCTTGCTCTCAAATGCTGAACTCTGTGATACAGTCTCTGATACTGTTGTGATTTTGTATGAATATCCAGCACTTGTCCCTGCTAAAGGAAGGGCGAATTCGGTTTCAGAGTTGAAGGATGATTTGTGGGTTAATGAAGAGGATGACACCCTACCAGGAGACTGGTCATAGGGAGATGACTGACCTGCGACCAAACTTTTCATCTGACCGTGATCAATGCCAGTCTTTCTACTTACTGTTGGACTTGGTTTTCTTGGATATGATGGCTTGGGACGCTGAGGTTTTGACGTTTTAGAAGCCTTAGTAGTGTCCTCAGTACTCCTTTCAGCTTTTGTGTCCACATTTTTCTCTGTTTTCCTTGGTGGTATGACCATGCACCTTTGCCGCTTCACTTTGGTCGATCGTGGAGACTCTTGAGGGCTTGAGTCTTCCAGCTCTTCTGTTGATGAGTACTGGTAGACTGGCATTGGAATCTTTGTGTTCTCATGAATCTGTTTGAAAGTCTTCCTCAACAGTTGTGGAGTGGATAGGGGTGAGCTTGGTTCACTCCAGGCACCTCTTCTTGGACTTTCTTTTAGACTATCTGACGAATGTTCTCTTGACATTATCATGAGGTTCTTGCCAGAGTTGTCCTCACTTTTTGACAGACATCTACGCCTCTGTTTTGGGGTAGACACAGGGGTAGACTCATTAGATCTCACTAATCTGGGGATCTTGGTTTCTCTTTTACTGCCATCCGGTGAATCAGGTGAGGAAACAAGGGGGGGTTTGCTAGGGGGTGAGGTGCGTTTTTTCCTCACTGCAGTCGGTGTTGCTGGCAAACTGTAGGACCTACGCATTATCTGTGTTGCTGATGTTTGTGATTTAGGTAGAGTCTTGTAGCTTTCATCTAGTTTCACATCAAGTCTTGATGTGTAACATGACACTTTCTCTTGCAGAGGTGGGACAAATTTCTTTCTTGCCACCGTGGGTGTTGAAGGTAAACTTACAGATCGCCTTACAAGTGGTATCGGAGAAGTTTGTACAGTATACTTCTTAGAACCCTCTTCAAAATCTATATCCAGCCTAGTTTTGTATGTGGGAATAGACTCCAGTCCACTAAAACCTGGATGAGCTGTGTTTAGTGGCAATCCATGTGGTGTTTCTCTTGTTTTCCTCAATAACAGGTTCCTCACAGCTTCCAAGCTTTCTTTATCTGTTCCTCTGTCTCCAGTATGAGAAAATGTGTTGTAGTTTGATGACTGTGTTGTTTTCACAGACGTCATCACAGCTGGGCTTGACTCTCGCTTTTTTAGAATTGGTTTTCTCTTCGCTGGTATTTGTGGACTGAAACCCGCATCCTCACATAACATTTCAGTTGTTTTTAGTATCGATTTCTTTAATATAGATTTATGCTGCACCTTGAACTCAGAGCGGGCAGTTGTTCTTATTTTGGCTGTCTCTGAATTCTGAACAGATGACTCACGTTTGTCATCAGCAGTTGGAGGTTTGGGTATAACTTCAGCCACATACTCAGTCATCTCTATGTCATGCATAAATGGACTGTCACCAACTGAACTCTGTGATTTAGTAGTAAGAATCTGATTGTATGAAGCCTCCTTAGTGTACATAGATTTCTTGTCATCCCTTTTAACTAGGGGAAAAGATTCACCTGATGTCCCAGAAGTCTGACTGTCTGTATTTTCCTTTCTCTGCAACTCTGTGCTTTCAGTAAAGACTAAGTCTGAAGGTTTTGGGGAACCAGTGCTCTGATCATCTCTGTTCTGGCGTTTTGCTGCGATCTGTTTCTTCTTCTGCTCAATTGTCATCTCAATTTCTGCACTGATATCAGCCTGTGCCAATGAACTCAGGGCTTCAATCACTTGAGATATTGAGTTTCTGTGTGAGCTGAGATAATCTGACATCACAGCTTGGACATAGTTGGGTGCCTCCACTGGGCGTTCATCCTCAGAGATGGCACTTGGAGTTTCACTGTCAAACTGGAAGTGAACATGTTTAGTGTTTGGACTCAGAAGTGATGATTTGGATAAGCTGAGTGCCTGCTGTTCGTCTGAGGAGCAAAGTGTAGCCACGGTAAGGCCACTAGTGCGTCTGCTAGCAGGGTCGCTCACGGTATCACTCTCGGATATGAAGACAGAATCACTGCCCATGGACAACTCACCTACTGACACTGCACTCGCCACTTCAAACTGAGCCAAGCGATCATTCTGGGCTTCAGGGTGCGAAGTGTCACTATAATACTCATGATCAGTCTGAGAACCATACTCTGTGTCATATTCAGAGACAGTTTCTCCACTGTTCATGCATGAAGGATTATTGGACACAGACCGCTTCTCAAGACTGTCAGTGGACATGCTACTCACAGAGGTACAAGTAACAGTGCTAATCCAAGTAGGAGTATAACTAGTAACTTGAGCATCTACACACACTGAGTTATTTACACACACCGGGGTATCTACACACACTGAGGTCACAGAGGATGGGATAAGGGAGCCCTGGTTAAGCTGGGAGGATGAGGATGATGCAGGGAGGGGGCAGTGATGCAAAACAGGCTGGGACTGGGGCTGCACAAGCAGACGAGCAGGCTGCCACACTGCTGGGTCCTGGGTAGGGTGTTGGATTTGCTGGGCGCCACTCCTGCGTGCACGGGAGCGTTCAACTATACCTTGCATGGCCTCCTTCAGCTCCTCCATGCGAGTCACCCATTCTGGCTTACGGTAGGACTTGGATGTCTGCTCAGTGTGTTCTGTAAAGGAAAGTATATGTAATCAATCTAATTTACAGTATCAGGACACCTTATCATTCCGATTAAGTAAAGGATTATATTCTTTTATCAGCTGATATGATCATTATGGAAGCAAAACTTTAAGCTTTTAATATTTTAAGAGCTTGAAAAGAAGCAAAATGCAAAAGCAAACAAGCTAAAAACTATGACTTTTTTTATGACAGAAGCTTTAATTATCAAATAAATATAAACTCAGAAAGAAATTAATTACAATAAACTCCATCGGCATCAGTGCTGCAAGCAAATAAAATAATGTTAAAGCAATAAATGATCCCTGTGAAAAGAAGTAATTAGAGAAAACCTAAAACATCATGATTTCTAAACAGATTAAAAAAATACTAAAACTAGGGAAATGAAAAGAGTTAGTGGCCGTGAAAGTGTTATGGTGAAGAATGTGAAGACTGTCGTTGTGATAAGTATAACGAATGAGAGTTGTGAATTTAACATATATGGGGGATTTGTGAGTATAACCATATATGAAGGATTTGTGAGTATAACCATATATGAAGGATTTGTGATTGTAGTTCCAGTTGATAAGGAGAAGCTGAAAGAAAAATGGGAATCAGATATGCAAAAATAATTCTGCATGGCTGACTCCACATTACATTAGTTATATATAATTAAAAGTTAAATGAATTAGTCATCTTTCTCACAGAAATATCTATGCTGCAACTGCACAATATTAGAAAGTAACTTAACTGTTTTAGCATTTTAAAAATAGTACAAATATTAAGTATGAGTTCTTTAACAATTATATTATTTAACTCTTCATCCATATCAGATAAAATAGGAAAATTTAATCTATAAATACTTTACACTAAGTTAAACTGTAATACTAATATTTAAAAATGTTATAAAATAGCAATACTTTATCCATACTTTATATAAGGCTAAAATTACAAAAACAATAAGGTAATATTCACCCATTAAATAACAAAAAGGCACAACTTCATCCATACCATCCATAGAACACAAAATAGCCAAACTCTATCCTAGCTCTCAGTGATATAAATTGAATCACAGAAGAAATAAATCCATTGAATTAAAAAAAAAAAAATCTATTCATGACAGTAAACTGAGTTACAGAAAATGGCAAAAAATTATCTATCCTCTCCAAAAACAATAAGTATTAGCAAAACTTCACCGAGCTTCTCCAAAAATCACAGAAACAGCAAAGAACCATTATGCTAAACTGAATCACATAAAACTGCAAAAATTTATCCATGATCCACAAAAATCACAGAAAATGGCACAAAACTTTATGTACTGGAACACAGAAAATGGCAAAACTTTATCCATACTCTCTAAACTTCAAAACAATAGATGGTACTGGAAAGGGCAAACACATACCTAGGACGACCACGTGTGTTATGGTCGTGTCCACACCATTCCTATTCATGGCCTCGCAGGTGTATGTTCCACAGTCGTCCAAGGTGACATGCGGGATAGTAAGCGCCTCTGTTCCATCCTCATATGTCTCCAGGGTCAGGGTCTCAGAGACTTCGAGGGGCTGGTTGTCTGCATGCCAGGTCACCGTGGGCTTTGGGTATCCAGTTACCTTTGTTATCAATCTGAAGAGAACAGAATACCTCCAGTCACTTGTGAGTTATTTTCTTTCCAGAAGATTGTGACTAAGAAAAGGAACCATGGCTTTGCTATCAGAGGCCAGTACATTTATGAGTAGATGACAATGCTATTTTCTTTGGTAGCATTACCGTCTATCTATCAGTCTATAGCCAAACACCATAATCTTGTAAGGGGTGGACATTTGTCTTTGAGATAGCTGTTTTACAGGGAGGGGCACCACATGATCCAAAAACCTTCAATCACCTCTTGGGAACCAGCACCATATAAGAAAAAATCTCTTGTACTAACTTTGCAATCAAGATGGAGAGATGGCAAATTCTGACCAAGTTAAAATGAAAAAAGTACTGATACAGTGATGAGTGAAAGAACCTATCTATCTATTTTCAGAAGCCTTAATCCAGCAAAGGGTGGCCACAAACAAATCGCCTCCATGTCAACTGGTCCCCCGCCATTTCACTGTCCTGCTCCTAGCTCACATCCCCCTCTCATATAACTCTCCACTCCATCCCTCCATCTCATCCTTGGCCTCCCCCTCCCTCTGCCCCCCCACCTTCTCACTCATATACACTCTCCTCATTAGTCTCTCGTTCTCCATCCTCCCCACGTGGCCAAACCACCTCAATGTATTTCACTTAATGCTTTCTATCACATCCACATCCACACCACAACACTCCTTCACTTCCTCATACATCAGTCTGTCTCTACATGTAACTCCACATTCTCCTCTCATATGACAACCAATAATAATAATAATAACAATAATAATGATAATCCACTCACTCAATGCAGTGCTGCTTTGGGTGTCTGCCCTTTCCTCTCTTCCTTCCTTCCTCTTCTGTATTTCTTTCCTTCATTCTTTCCTTGTCCTTCTGCCTATAGGTGACTTTACACTCCCTCTTCCATCTTTCTTTCCTTCATTCTTTTCTCTTTCTTCTGCCTATGAGTGACTCTACACTGAGTGACAAGTCAAATGGTTTCCTGTACACCTGTAAACCATTTACTACACTGGGTCATACCCATATAACCAAATTATGGTGTCTGGTAGTTTAATGAGTAATTACGGTGCTCCAATCGGACTGAGCCGGTGTAGGTTTATATCCAAGGGATGGTTGGGATTTACTGCTCATGTAATGCCACACAGGGATGAGTGAGGCTGGTCACTCTCATCTTAAATGTCAGGACCAACTTGCCTAATCTGGGGCTTTTACACTCCTCATGGGGTAATATAGGACTGGATGATGGATGGATGGATGGATTACCGCTTTGGCAGACATAAGGGGTGCTGTGGTTGAACCAGTGTCGCATACTAGTATGCTTGCACCCAGTCAGCTTAGGCGGGCCGATTACACTTGGTTCACAGACTACACACACATCCAAAGCCACTCCAACACAACATTTACACTTACAAGCACTTCTCACCCTATTACAATCTCTGCAGAATACCACATTTTGGTGGAGTGGAGATATAGATACATAGACAGACACAGACATAGACATAATAATAATAATAATAATAATGATCATAACAATAATAAAAATAATAATAATACAATAACAATGAAAATGAAAGTAATAACAAGAATAAAATTAACAATAATACTGTAATAGTAACAACAGAACTCACCGCAAAGTGTCATCTTCGAAAACTTCAACAGTCTCCTCCAATTTATTGACAAAGTAGGGTGCTGTGCCTGCTTCAGAGGTGTCAGAATCTGTATCTTTCTCAATCACCTCAGTTATCTCTTCTTCAGAAAGGATCGTTTTCTCAGACACAGAGGTTATTGTTGCTTGCTCAGAATCTGGCTGGTATTCATAGGCTGTAAAAATGGAGGAGCTGTAAGTAAGACATTATGGTAAATTCTATATATGATTTCCATGAAAAAGAGATCATCCGATTCTTCTTTAAATTAATCTAGAAGGCATCATCCGTGAGACATTATTGGGAATTCTGTAGATATGTGAATCCCGTGTTAAATGAACAATCAGGTTTTTCTTTGTATTAATCTATATGTACAGTATTACTAAAATCCCAAAGTTAATTATGGTGTATTGATAAAATGTGTGGGGGGGGGGAACTACGGGGCTACTTTACTATTAACATAACTCTCTACTTTACCGGAAGCATTTAAGGGAATGGAAATGCATTTAAAAATTCAATGATCAAGAAATCTAAAGCTTCTTTTTATATCTGAACATATGGATATTATGTAGATAAGTTGATACTGTACTACAGAAAGGTGTTAAAACAGAAAAAGGTTACTACAATTGCAGTAAACTACTCACATGGAAGAACGCAGACATTAACAGATGGACGTAACTTCAGAAATGCTGTTAGTGTACTGATGCAATAGATAAGCAATACCTGAACAGACGAGAAATAAAACAGCCCTCAAAACTACATTACTGTGCTTGTTGGAGATATAAACTGTAGGGATGGTGACTGATGATAAGGAGTTGGCAAGCACTAAAGATGGTAGAAAGATGGGTTGCAATCTTGTTGGCTGGAGACTTCGGAATTCCTCAGTGATTTGTTTTGCAGATTACACCTTAATATTCTCTTGTATGTTAAAGATATAAATTATGTCAATACAAAAAGAAAAAATACTATTGCTGCTGTTCCAGGCTCATCTGAAAGTGAATGAAGTGGACTGCTGGCTGAAGTTGCCCTTCAGCAGCAGTACACCATCCTCCTTTTGGGAGACAGGGATGGAGATGAAGGGCATTTGTACAATCATGTGGCTCTGATTATGATAGTGCCACCATGTGAAGGCATTCCTCACTAGCACCAAGAGAATATTTAGATGTACTGTATATATACAAAATGAATTACAAAGGAGGACCTGCTACGAAGCCTTCCAAGCCAATGAAAATATGCCTGTATGTGTGATGATCACTTACACTCCACAGCAAGGTTAGCTGTGGTTCTAGCCTCCCCAGCCTTATTCCTGGCAATACATGTGTAGTCTCCTGCATCCTCTGGGAACACTTCAAGAATCTGCAGACCAGCTGTACCGTCAGGCCGCTGGGTTAAACGAACTTCACGGTGGTGCCCAATTGGTCGTCCGTTTTGGAACCACAGCAGCTTGGGTGTTGGCTTTCCAGTTACCTTGCATGTGAACTTAACCTCCTCCCCATCCATCACCCGGATAGGGGTCAGAGGGGGATTAAAGGCTGGGGCTTCTGCTTCTTCGGCACCCTCACCCTCCACCAGCAGAGTAGCAGTGGAGGAAGCACGGCCTATGGGGTTTTCAGCCACTACTGTATAGTCACCAGAATCATCCTCAAATAGCTCTCCAAGGACAAGTGCACTCTTATTATTGCCACTTGTTATCTGCACCTCCAGTTCTTCATCAGCAGTAATCTGTTGGCCATGCCTGAACCAAGTGAATGTGGCCTCCGGTTTGGCCATTACTTCTGCTTCCATGAATGCCACCTCACCCTCAGGAATTATCTGGGGCTGAAGTGGCTTGACGAATTTCGGTGGTTCCATTTCAATAACTTCTTCTGGTTCTAGTGGAAGAAATGGTTCATAGACAATATACCATCAAACTGATACACTGTGCCACCAGTTATGATACAAATGTTATATGAAATGGTAGTAAGGAAAAAAATGACTTCTTTGTATAAAAATAGATCATTATTGTATTATGATGCAGATATGATAGCAGTGGTGGATTCATATGAGTTTTGATATTTCTCAGTTGATCTGTTGAGTTCTGGTTCGGCATGGTTGCCTCCATAGAACTGTTAGACTGAAAAAAAAAAAAAAATGTACTGCAATGAGATAATGGTTCAGTAAAGTTAGGATTACTGTACATTGGTTCATGTGTGTGCTTACGTGGATACTGTACTGTACTGTGTGTGTGTGTGTGTGTGTGTGTGTAACTCACCGGGTCGGTCAGGATCACTTGATGGTCGTGATCGTCAGCTTTTACCCTCCCGGAAGGGAGCTGAGAGCTCATATAGTCCGATCTATGGGCAAGGCTGTGACCTTCACACACGCACACACCCATCCCCTTGCTCAAGGGGGACAGTAACCACCCACTTCGTCAGTGAAACTTTTCGCAACCTGAGCGAGGCGCGAACTCCCGTCTATCATATGGCAAGTGAGAACGCTACCACTGTGCCAGCGAGCGGTGTGTGTGTGAGCTCTTCATAACTCTGAGAGATGAAGGAACTTTCGTTGCATAGCTATGTGCAGTATAAGACTATGGGCCGTATTCTTGAAGTGTGGGAAGGCATTCACCTTGCCCTATCCATATCTTTTGGTTGTCTTAAAAGGATAGTGTTCCCTTGGGAACAGGAAAGGATTATCTTGGCATAGTGTATTGGTCCAGTACACTATGCTGAGGTAATCCTCTCCCGTTCCCAGAGGAACGCTATCCTTTTATGACTACCAAAAGATACTGATAGGGGAAGGTGAATGCCTTCCCACAGTTTAAGACTACGACCCTATATAGTATGTCTGTGGTCTTGTTTCTCAGCATTTCAATTTCTAATTTTCACTGTCCTAAGTAGAGTCAAAAACAAGCTTTGAGGAGCAAGGGATTAAAATATAATGGAGAATTAGGTGGTGGCGACCATCATCCACTCACTTGATGTAGTGCTGCCTACTTCTTCCTTAGCCTTTATCATTCTTTTTCTGTGCCTGCCCTCCTCGCTTTCTATTTCTCCCATCTTTCCTGTCACTTCTTATTGCTTTTCTTTCCTTTACAGGTGGCCTTACATTGAGTGGCAAGCCAAATCGTTTCCCGTAAGCCAGGAAACCATTTACAACGCTGGGTGGTAACCATATAACCAAACCATACGTGCTTCCTACATGTCAACAAGTGGGTTGGTGGAGGGTTAGTGCCCCTCCCTGTAAAACAAATAGCCCAGAGTCAAATGGCCACCCCTTACGGGATTATGGCGTCTGGCAATAGATAGATAGATAGAGAATACAAGCTCATAAAATAAAAATACATCTAGAGCTGTGCGTTTTGTGTATAACAAGATCGTTTTATGTCCGATTGCTGCTTGTGCGGTTTTACTATATGGGTGCATTTTACTAATTACTGGTTTTAAAATTCGCTCAAGCAATATAATTTTCCAAGTCAGGGTTACATCTACAATACTGCCTTAATAATGTACTTATGGAGGCGTCTGGATATGTCCCGTGTACTGACAATAATTTTAGAGAGACTGGCTTTCGAAGTCGTGCATTTACCATCCGCCAAACCATTATAAATACCGATGCTTAAATGCCGGTATTTGTGTGGCAGGTGTGTAGCATTTGGATGCCCAATGCTGCCGGTCAACTGGCCCTACAAGTGAAAAGAGTTAACTGTATTTATAATGGTAGGACAGCCAACAATATCGCCACATGCTACTCGTGAAGGATGCCCTGTCTCCCATAACTACAGGATCAAATTCAGCGAGATAAAATACAGAATAGCTAGCCTCACCGTGACTTCACTGCATCCACCTAACTAGCCCTATGACCTACAGTATCAACCAACCCTAAAAGGATTCAGATCATCAGGTGAGGCTAACTCTTATGGTAGCCCTTAATTATAACTCTGAACTAACCAAAAACCTCCAGATACAAACTAAATAATTAAGTTGGATAATCAGGACGCTGAAGAATGAAAAATTATGAAAATATGCGTATTCTCCAAGTACCGCTGTCCTTTATCATTATTATTTTTTACCCTCATTACTAATAAATGTAATAAAGCACAGAAAGGAATGTTCAATTTAATTTCCCTCGATGGTTCAAGAGTTGAGGGCATAAAAATAAGCCCATTATATATAACAATATGAATCACGCATTCTTTGACATAATAGTTGCTGGTATGGTCAATTTGTGAAAGACAAAACGATCAAATTAACTACTGATTTGAATTATAGGTATAAAGTCCTCAAATCGTGCTGACAAACAATATTGTGTGTGTGTGTGTGTGAAAGAGAGAGAGAGAGAGAGAGAGAGAGAGAGAGAGAGAGAGAGAGAGAGAGAGAGAGAGAGAGAGAG